>LPNX011077320.1:89782-140726 GCA_001517045.1 Pseudotsuga menziesii | reverse complement strand
GAGAGAACAAATAGGGCGATGGTGTGTTAGGGAGAGAGAGGAGGGGTTTTAGTAAGATTTAGGGGGGAGAGGGGGGTAGGGTGGACATAAAATAATAAAAATATTGTTATAATTGGAAAAGTAATCAAATGTAAATTTATATTCTTCCACAACGCACACACGTTATAGTCTTACAAAACATGCACGTGTTTTGCATAAATGTAACATGAACGCATTTATATTTGGCGGGAACAAAAAAATGAATTTAAATAAAACACGAGAGCATTTAGTGCCACTATGGCCGAGCCTCCACCCATGATGGCATGGCATTCTTATGCCTATGTGTTTGCTTCATAATTTGATTTAGATTCAGCATGCCTATGCCTTGGAGTATGATAAACCATGGCTAATTGAGAATTACATTCAAATTTTCAATATGCCCGTGTTTAGCCATTGGTTATAGTATGTGGCACACCATTTTTTATGAAATTTTAGAAACATATGTGGTTTTTTTTGTAGATTCCAAATATGTAATTTTTAACAAGAATATTGTTAACACAAAAAATTGTTCACCTATCTCTCCATGGTCTAAACCATATTCATACATCATATTCCCACCATTATTTCCTCCATTTTGACCTTCACAACTAAAATTCCACCAAATATGGTCCAAAACATTATCATTCCTTCCCCTTTAATGAAGGGAAGTTTAACATTTATTGTTATTTAACCCAACTTTCTCCAAAAAGGACAAAAAAACCCTAAAAATGAGAATGGGTAAAAAACCATAGATAAATACCATGCACAATAAAATACCATGGGTAAAAAAACCTTGGACCATCTTATAAATACATTGTAAAGGTCTCACCAAAATAATGTTTTGGCCATTCAATAAACATTCCTACACTTTTTGTCACACTTTTGACTTTTTTCCATTCACCTTTCTCCATTATCATCACACTTTCCCATATCATTCCCACGGTGTATGTTGATCTAGCTCCATACCCATTTGGATCCAATCCCCCTATTTGAAAACCACTAGTGGAGTAGACTAAAGACCCAAACCGTGGAGCTATGAGACCTATTTCTCGAATGACTACAGTGGCCCAACTTCAAAAGAAAGGTATTTTTTGTTTTTGTTTTGCATTAGTTAGAAGAATATATCCAAAAAAATAAAAAATATTGTTATTATCGCCATCGTTTATTGTTTTCAGTCAAATTTGAGCAATCATTTGCACCATGAACTCTACCCCATGATATGGATGATCTAGGGTAGGTGGTTTTGCATGTAGTAGGTGAGAAATCCCCACTATAGTTTTGGTGACTCCACTCGGTCGATCCTTTCAAATATTTGCTTTTGTAGGTGTGTGGATTGGTTTTTTATTCTTTGGTGCCTTTAGCCATCACAAATCTATCCCCCTCGCGGCATATCCGAACCAGTCTTTCCTCAATGCTTTCCCCCCAACCCAAGGCAGCAGTATTTTTCCAAAAAAAATTCAATTCTGATAGGATCACACTTATTCGGAAGAAAGTTGTGACCAACTTGCACCTTTTTGCTCAATAAGCATGACTTAGGTCATGCCTTTTCTCTTGATAAGTGTGAATTGGACCAGAAATCAAGATCACACTTGTTTAGGCTCTCAGAGCGACCCCAGTCACTACTATGACCCAATTTTGTGCAATTTTTCACGCATAAATCCCTGTTGTGTGTGACCTCAACCTTCCACCTATTTTTCTATCCCAATCGTGTCTGTTTCATTGTTTTGTGGGACCCCAATTGTGTCTATTCTGGCGATAGGTGTGAGATGTAGTTTTTTAGTCCTTCTTAGTGTTTGAGATCCTTGTTCCAGACCCCCTGTCTGTGTTTTACCCCTTCCTATCCTGTTTCTTTCTAGATCTGATACATTACAGCTCCCTGGTTCATTTTGTGGTTCTATTTTTCCTTGGATGTGGGCACCTTGATTCGATATTCATAGTTGAGACCTCCTATGTGTTTCCTACATCCTGATCAGTTCTATATGCGTTCATTTACTTATGTATATTTTAGTTTATGGTAGAATTAGTTGTGATTTTGCATCATATTTACTGTCATTTACTGTTATTTATTTGCATTTCTTTCATCTCAGTTGTGATATCGCCGGGGTTTATACACATCACTTGCACACATCTCACACCCTAAAGAAAAAAAACTTGGTTCATGACCCTAATCTAGCCTAAAAAATCAACTTAATACAACCAACATTGTAACATCATTTGAGGACCAAAATAATCTTGTAGCTATGTTAGGACATTGTAGATAGGAATCCAAACAACACCCCTCTGTCACTTACATTTGAGACATAGTTGTTGTCTATTAGGGGACCAAAATAATATTGTACTTGTTGACATGGTCACGACCAGTTTGTCGGAGGGATCCTTGCTATGCGGGAGTAAGACATAACAAAGGGGTTCCAGAAGTCAGGGTGGAATACCTCACTCCATTCTGCACCAAAGGCTAACCCTTCATAGTCCTCCTCATGCATTCCAGAGTATATCGGATGTTGAGGGCCAAAGGGATGAAGTTCCAGTAAACCACTCAAGACATGTCATGCATTAGGTGGCCTAGTTTCCATTCAATCTAGGGCACTGTTACCAGAGGTCCCTATCGATAGTGGGATTATCTTAGCCTATTGTTCTTCCATTTGGAATTGTTTGACTAGTATTTCATCACCCTACAGAGGATACTATTTGTGAGGGGATTCCAGCTTGTAGCTAGGATTTTGATTGCACTCATACACCATAGGTTACTGAGTCATTTTTATTTCTAGGTAGTATTGCTTGTTGGATTTATCGCCATTTTGTTGTAGAATCACCTAGTATAACACACACTTGCAGTTCCGTTTTAGAGATTTTTTTCTTGCATATGAGCCACCATTTGTACGCTCTCCTTTTACACACTCAGTTGTAGTTTTGTTTTTAATCCTATGTTTGACACTCTTACACCGACATTCATTTTACAAAACACCGCCATGCCATCATTTCTCCACTATGCTACCTACATAGGATTATGGGGCATACCCCTTAGTTTGATTCCCTGAAATTTCACCATCAGATCCATTTTCGACATCATTCACCACCTTCGGTGCCATATACTACCTCTGAGTTTGATTCATATTCCTATGATATTGAACCTACCTTGTTCACTTCCCCATATATCCCCATGAATGGCGCACTTCCTAACCCATTTCATGGGACACCGTTTGGTAGTGAGCCTTCATCCATTCCACCCATCATTCCAAGTATCCCTTCCACTAGACCGAAAGGTCATGTTCCTAGTGGGACCTTTGTCACTGCACACATTGTTGTTGGTCCACTTCCCACTAGTGGGGGCCCCACTCTAGCCACCATGGTTCCAACCATACCACCATTCATTCACACAGGGGAAGTGGCCCTTCCACTTCCATTCTATCTATGCTTACCATCCGAGTGACTATTCCTATTGTTGGAAGTCAACCTTACCCACCCCCAATCATCCATGGGAACTACATTCCCGCTGGCACGGACAACATTGTTGGCCCTTCCTGATCCACTCTCAGTTCTAGTATACCTTTCATGGCTAGTCTCAACCTATGTGACTTGGCATGACTAACCATTGACACCATTCATTATAACCCACTATGGCCTCCCATGCCTACCAAAATATTTTCAGACATCTCTAATTTTGAGGGAAAGGAGGGAGAAGACCCCCAAAACCATATTATGTCATTCCACTTATGGTGTTCATCTAACAACAAAGTGGATGAATTTGTATGATTACAGTTATTCCAGTGCACACTCATAAGTGTTGTGGATAAATGGTACATAGAACTACCTCATGCTGTTGAAATATTGTAAATTTGAAAAATATTATAAATCTATTTTACTGATGTACCCCAAGGGAGGTGTTTTATTCCTCTGTTGGGATGTTACTATTGTATTTGGTCATCACATAGTCATGAGGTATAAAATCCATTGTAATTAGGTTCAATAGTACCCTAATTAATATAATATAATATTTTTTTGAGTCTTCCTAGGTGAAGTCGGCCCAGTCAATTAAGTGGGGCCGAGTTGTTAGGTTAAAAGTCAAGTGACAAAAAGCGTATAAATAGAGGACCTGTGTTCCTCATCTGAACACACACTCACTTGTGTATAGTGCATGGGATATATATATATATATATATAATTCAAGAAGGAGCATCTATTTAGGGTCTTTTCTTTTTAATTTTAAGACATCTATATAGAGGATTTTTTTTCTTCTGGGTTTTCTTCCCTATGAGGGTTTCCTAGGATAAATCTCGATGTTCTTTTGTTTGGTTGAGCTTGTCTATATTTGTATGATCCTTTTGCTTATGGTTCTTTTTTTATGATGATAAATTTTATTATATCTGGTATAAACATTAAAAAATTAACATGGTATCAAATATACCCTAAAATAATTCTTTGTGCAGCCAAAACAATACTACAACTAAAACTACTGAAGATTAGGGTTTCATGCTTGAAAGCCCTAGAAGAAAAACCTAGTCATGTTGGGAATTTTTATATAACTAGATATTGGAGAAGGAGCCAGAGCCAAAAATTTGACAGGACAAATATGAAATATTGATGCACCCTGTGTAAAATTTTCAGCCTCATATTTGCTATAATCTAGGATATATGATTCCTCCAAATCAGGGTTCCATCCCCTCCTAGAATTCAGCCTTAAACAGGTGACCTACGGAGAATTTCTATATCTCAAAATAGGAAGGTCCAAATGAAATTTCAGAGGACGTTACAGATAGGGAATGTAATTTAGTATTTGTTTTATAAGTTTCATACCCTGAAGGTGAAAAAATGGTAGGTAGAATTCTGTACAAGTTCTCTATTCTAAACAGTCCTTAAATCAGTCACTTTGGAAAACCTCGCATAAGTCCCACTTGGTGAAACTAATTCTTCTCTAAACTATGTTGTTGTAAATAATATAGACCAAGATACCGTAGTACTAATTTTTAGACCCATAGGAGTAGGAATTTCAGAGGTAAATAAGAAACACAATCAAGAATTTCTACAGAAGAAATGGAAGAAAACTAGGGCATTAGATATTTTGTAGTTTTGTTCATAGTTTTTGGAAAATGAGTATGCTGCTTAGATGTCCTTAAGGAGGCACATATTTCTATACAATCATATATGAAAGATACCTAATTTGAAAAATTAGGGTTTCTCTATAAAACCCTAGGTCCACCAGAAGCATTATTCTAGAAAATCTTTCAAGCAAGCATCAAGTTGAATTAATCTCATTGGTAAGTTCTATCCTCTCTATTTCCATTTGAGTTTATCATTTTTATCACAATGAAAAATAGTACCAAACTTGAGAACTAGATTGAATAAGCCGAGAACCTATGATCATGTAAGTATAGAGTTCTTCTCATACTTGCAGAAGCATGACTTGGACAGCTATGCCAAAGAAGAAGCTGCAGATCCATAGGGAGATAAAGACAAAGCATAAGAAGGATTTAGTCAAAGCAAAAGGATTATGTCTGCCTCCATTGTATCTCACATGTATCATCCTTGTAGAATCCCAAGGATATGTTAGGTACAGTGACCAACCTGTACAAAGGAAAGAATATCAACAAAAAGATGACATTGAGGAACCGACTGAAGAATGTGAAGATACATAACTCAGATACCATGCAGTTCCACTTCACAAGGGTTTATCAAATCAAAGAAAAACTTGAAGAAGTCAAATAAAGACAGCATGCTCACACCGTTGAAGATTCCTCAAGTGACGATGAATGTGAATTCTACTGGTGAAGACAAATATCATATTCTTATCCATTTCAGTATTTGGATAAGAAAGAATGAAATTAGTGACACTCAGAACCAATACATAGGTTCCCAAAATAAGTAGAAGGACCCATGACATAAGGATCAAGAAGGAGTCTACCAAAAAATATAAGTATTTGAATTGTCATTATTTAATTGTTTTCAAGGAAATGTACTATGCATGATATAATGGTTGCATTAATGACAGTATACTACTAATATGCATGTTATGGGTAAGTAGCCCATGGTGCTATACAACACGCATTGCTACTTATCTAGAATGAAACCAATTTTACAGACATATTGGGATTACTACACAATCACAATGATGTTATGGTATATATGGAAGGAATCTAGAAAGATTCCATACAGGATATGATGAATGTTGTATTGGATAAACTAGTTGCATGATTATATCTTTATGCATAAGAATCTATCATGATGAATATGTCTTATGAAATGATGCAACGGGTGCATTTGAATTGTAGGAAGGATCACATACAATCGAATGCAAGAAAATAAGGATGATACTTGTTCCAAAGAAGAAGTGATGACAATTCAATATTCACTCCAATAAACATACATAAAGATGAACCTGAAGCTCCCAAGTTTAGAGACACCGCGACAGAAGAAAGAGCTTCAAAAGAATATAAAAGAGCGGTAGATACAACTTGAGAGATGAAGACCACCTTGGGAAAGAAAAGTATGCTGAGACTTCCAACTAAAGTAAGAGGCCTCATATACACTCTAGTTATGTGGTCCAGTTGAGTGACATAATTCATGTAGACCCTTCCATCTATGAAATAAGCTATGATCAAAGAGTACCAGTTGATCATGGGGAATGGTGTCTAGGATATGGTTCTAAGACCTTAATGGAATTCCGTAGTGTATTCCATGTGGATCTACAATATCAAGTATACAAACAAGGTTCTTGGTTTGTATAAGAAAGAGGGAGTATATTATGGCACAACATACTCCATTGACTAGACACACTTTTCTAGTGAAGCAGACGTATATATCGAGAAAAGAAACACATGTTCACAAAATACTTTGTACGAGATCAAAAGGCACCCATAATAAGCACATATAGCTACATAAGGAGCTTAAATATCACCTAGAGTGATGAATATCTTAACCTTTTATACAAGGTTGAAGACATAAACCTATAGAAGACAACAAGCTCATAGATGGGTGCAACATGAAATTTTCCAACAAATTTCAAGATAAAGGATATTGGTATCTAGTAACCTAAGATGGATACATAGAAGATCAGTAGAAGAGGATGCTACCTATCACTCCAGTACTGAATGTTTCGATACATAGAATTCAAAATGAAGAGGGAGGATGATGCTTTACTTCAAGGGGGGTGACTGTAGAATATCTATGAGTTCGACATGGTACAACAAGATGGATAGCTTCTCGATGGACTAAGTATTTACCAAGAGTAAAGTGGGTTCCAACCTTGAAGTTTGAATGCACAAGACTGGGATATGTCGATGACCTGACAGGATGAACTCATTGTAGACAAAAAGAGGAAGTGTTGAGGACAAAAACATAACCTCAGGGTGTTTGATATCGGGTATGATATCATAAAGAGGATTAGTACATTTCATCATGTTCATCCTGTAGTGAAGGAATGTGACTTCACACAGTATGTTGTGGAAATCTTAAGAAGATTTGATATGTTGTATTGTAAATCCGTGGACACACCCATGGATACCAACCTGAAGTTCTTATTTGATGAATCATCAGAGTTAGTATATGTGACTCAGTACAGACATAATTTTGGGTCGTTGATGTATCTAATGAATAAAAGGCTATATATATTATTTTTTGTGAACACCTTGAGTTAGTATCTAGTTAAACCTAGACGGGTTCACCTAATAGCTGCAAAGCATGTGATGAGGTACCTAAAGGGTACGATAGAATTTGGACTATGCTATGATAGATATCATGACAACATATTGTATGGATATATGGATTAATATTGGGAAAGAAGTGCCAAAGACAGAAATGGCACCTTAGGTGGATGTTACTATCTTGGATCCGCCATGATCTCATGGTTTAGTAAGAAACAGTCTAGTGTTGCTCTCGGCATGACTGAAGCAGAGTACATAGCAGCTTTCTCCATTAGTTGTGAAGCCATATGGATTCAGAAGCTGATATCGAGTCTATTTTATATGTAGTTGTATACCATGATGATTCTATGTGACAACTAGAGTTGTATAAAGATGACAGAGAATCTTGTGTTCCATGATAAATCAAAGCACATAGAAATCCGATATTTTTACATAAGGGATATGGTACAAAAGGGAGCTATAAAACTCCAATACGTGAGTACTAATGATTAAGTTGTTGATGTGTTTATAAAACCTCTATCTCGAGTAAAGTTTCAATACTTTCGTGACAAGAATGGTGTAGTTCGAAAAGAATTTCCATAAAGAGGAACAGTGATGATCCTTCCTCGTAATAGTGATGACGATACTGAAGAATTTCCTCGAAAGGAGGAATGATGATGAATATATAGATCTTTCTTTGTAGGGAGGAACAATGATGATGATGTTGAAGAATTTCCTCATAGGGAGGAACAATGAGGATGATGTTACAAACCTTCCTTTCATGAAGGAACGATGATGATATGAACCCTCCTCAGAAAGGGGGAGCAGGTTGATGATGTAGACCTCCCTAAAAAAGGGGAGTGCTGATGATACTGTCATTGATGATGGGATGGCAGTGATATTCCAGTACCAAAGAGGCCAAGTGCACATGTAGATGCTAATGAGGTTTGACATTCACTTGTGGATGATAGTATTCTCTTCTAAGGATGGTCTTGCAAACAATAAAAATATCTTAATGAGAGTGTTCCTAGCCATTACTAGCCGAGGATGGTCCTGTAGAAGGTCTCTTGCATGGAGAGTGTTCCTACTCTTGCATGAATGGTCCTATATTTAACAAGATGAGGATGTTCTACGATGAGTTCTTATGGATGACAGGTCTTTCATTTAGGTATGGACAAGATCTGCATTCACTTGCAGATGATACTCTCACATGGAGAGTGTACTTACATTCATTTGTAGATTTCATAGAATAACACTTGCTAAGAGAGTGGTCCTAGATTTAAAGATAAAGATTATCTATGATGAGTCCTTACAGACGACAAGTCCTGCATTTAGGTGAGGATGAGATCCACAGTTGCAGACGATACTCTCGCAAGAAGAGTGTACCTACATTCATTTGTAGATGTCATAGAATAAAAATCTCTTGGGAGTGGTCCTAGATTTAATGTTGAGGATTCTCTAAGATGAGTCTTTACGGACTACAGGTCTTGCACTCAATTGCAGACGAGATATGCTGTTGTAGACGATACTCTCGCATGGAGAGTGTTCCTACATTCATATGTAGATTTCGTAGTATAACACTTGCTTGGAGTTGTCCTAGCCTTAAAAAAGATGAGGATGGTCTACCTTGAGCCTTGCATTCAGTTGTATATGATAGGTCCTATATTCATTTGCGGATGATATCTACATCCAGTTGTAGAAGATGTGGTCTTTCATTCAGTTGTAGACTATGGACCCTTCTCATTAAGGGGGAGTAGGATGATGAGAATTGAATCATCCTTGGACCTATGTCCTAAAGTGATAGGGATTGATCATCCCACAAAGAGATCATGTGTATTGCAGGTAGTTTTGTGACAAAGGATCAAGAAGATCAAAGTTCGGCTGCAAAGGATCAAGAAGATCAAAGTGTTTCTCCAAATGATCAAGAAGATCGAAGTGCGGCTACAAAGGATCAAGAAGATCGAAGTGATACTACAAAGGATCAAGAAGATCGAAGTGTTGTGACAAAGGATCAAGAAGATCGAAATGATGCTACAAAGGATCAAGAATATTGAAGTACTTCTACAAAGGATTGAGAATATCAAAGTACTGCTAAAAAGGATTGAGAAGATCAAAGTACTGCTGCAAAGGATCGAGAAGTTCAAAGTGCTGTTGCAAAGGATACAAAAGATTGAAGTGTTGTTGCAAAGGATTGAGAAGACTAAATTCTTGTTGCAAAGGATCAAGAATATCGAAGTGTTGTTACAAAAGGATCAAGAATATTGAAGTGCTGCTGGAAAGGACCTAGTGATCAAAGTGCTGCAAAGGATCCAGTGATCAATTGATTGAATTCCACAAAGGATTGCGATATAGAGTACTACAGAGGATCAAGTGATTGGGTACAACAAGAAGATGAATATCAAAGAATTGTTGAAAAGGATCAAGTGATCTATCTCTACAAGAAGATAAAGATCAAAGATGAAGACTCGGTGTTGTAGAAGATGATGTTCTAGTACTAAAGATGTTCCAGTAACTTTTGAAATACTGATGATTGTTGAAAAACTTCCTATGATGTATCACCTTTATGATATTGCATATTCTCTCTCTCTCTCTCTCTCTATTCTCCTATAGTTGATGATGTTATTGTCAATAGAATACCCTTCTCGTTAAGGGGGAGTGTTGAAATATTCTAACTTCAAAGAATATTCCAAATGTATTTTACTAATGTACCCCAAGGGGGGTGTCGTATTCCTTCACTGGGATGTTAATATTGTATTTGGTCATCATAGAGTCATGAGGTATAACCTCCATTGTAATTCGGGTCAATTGTACCCTAATGAATATAATATAATACTATTTTGAGTCTTCCTAGGTGAAGTCGGACCAATCAGTTAAGTGGGGCCGAGTTGTTAGGTTAAAATTCAAGTCACGAGGATTTGTGTTAATCATTTGAAAACAAACTCACTTGTGTATAGCGCATGGGAGATAGAGATATATATATGTTGGGAGAATGAGCACATGTTTGGGGTCTTGTATTTGTACTTTTGACACATTTATATAGAGGAAGTTTTGTTGGGTTTTCTTCCCCATGGGAGTTTCCCTGGATAAATATCTGTGTTCTTTTGTGGTGCTTGTCTATATTTAAGTGATCCTTTTGATTATGGTTATATTTTTATGATGCTAAATTTTATTAGATTTTGTATAACCATTAAAAACTTAGCACATACCACCTACCAGGAATTTTCCTCGTTGGCCTCGATGTTTCTCCAATATTTCTAGTTACCCATTCAATATGATGAGGGTGTGGAAATTCTATTATCCTGTAGAAAAAAAACAACTACCCATATCATGGATCATATCCATGAATGGCAACATTGCCTTAGCTTGTGTAAGATCCAGTTAGATGAAATAATTTTCCTATATTGGTTTATCAAAACCTTACTCCCCCCCATCTCCAAGGAAGTTGCATATGAGTGCCCACAAACTGAGGAGGAAGCCATCTTCAAGGCATAGTTTAATGTCATCTACACTAAATTAGGTTATCTGTATACCATTATACTTGATGCTCCTCGTGATGGATCCTCACATCGAGATACATCAGGGGAATCCCACGTTGTTAATGGAGTCATCGAATCTATTACTCAACATCCTCACTTATACACGACCTCTCCTTCGATGCCACCCCATTCCAGCAACACCCCTATTGTTTCCCAACTAGGTTATGTCCCCAATTTTTCACACGTAATGACTCAGTCCATAGCCACACCTTCCTATGTGCCTCCCACACCAGTTCCTCATGTTCACGGACTGAATTTCTCAGCACACTCATGTAATGGCTAGATAGTTGGGTTTGCACCCCCAGCAACATCTCCTGCCTATTACCCACCACAGGTGCAAATGACTCTAGCTCTAGCCATGACTCCTCCTACTCTTCTAAGAAAAATATACACACATTAGAACCTCCCTAAATAACTCACCTCTAATAACCAACAAGGGAAGGTAAGATGAAAGTGAGGTAGGAATCATGGTAACAACTAGCCTCAAGGAGGTGAACAACAACCTAACCCTCTGAACAATAATGAAGCTGACCCCCCTGCACAGAATCCCCAACATCCCCCTAGACCTAGGATGAACCCACAGTTTCATACGAACCATCTGTGCACCATTTGTAACGGTTACAACCATTATACATATCAATTTCCTCATATGAACCATGTCTACCATTTAATCCAAACTGATAATCAACATGACCCCAACGGGGCTCCTCCGGCTTAGCCAAACCCAACACCACCAGTTCCTCCACTTATGGTGCTCCAAAACCCCTTACCAGATCAAGGAATCATTAGAACCCAACCCTTGGTACCACTGTAGTAGAGTTTTCACCCCTTCTACGTGAAAAATCATGTCCCTTCTGTCAATGGGACAATAGGGTAGAGTTCATGGAAGAAATCTACAATGATAAATGATATTAGTAAAATGAAATCAATAAACAAATATGACTAAAATAAATAAAAGCAAATATATGACAAATATACCTTCTTTCCCATGAAAGTGGGCCATCGTTCATGTTCTTAGAAATGGATCGCCTCTCCACATGATGGTTGGTATAGATAATGTCTCAACATACTAAGTGGGGGATGGTAGGGAAACAAAATGATTGGCAAAAATGGTGTGAATAATTTGAGAATAATGGTTTCTCACCGTAATCATGGAATATAATAATGGAAAAAAGGGATAAGAATTCTTTGATAGATACCTTCACACTATTTTTATAATATGTTTTTAGGTTTTTTTACCTTTTCTCTCTTTTAGGGTTTTGGAACCCTAGTTAGAGTTTTAAGCCTTTTTTTGGGTTTTTTAGCCTTTTTTGGGAGAGAATGAAGGTAAACCATAGATGTGAAGGTCAAAAGTAAGGGAAATATGGTAAAAAAATGATGTATGTATGTGGTTTAGACCATGTATATCTAGGTGAGCAATTTTTTGTGTCAACAATGACAAACCCCCTTAACCACTTCTATGGGTCAACCCATTAATCATGGTGTCCATCATCTCATGAAATTATCGTCTGATGTCAACCTACAGACTCGATGGAGCCAATATGGTTCCACCATAGAAACAATTAACCCCTCTGCAGAATCTACCTCCACCATTCCATATATGTCTTTGCATTTTCCAATACCCCCCATAGACAGGACTTGCATAGTCCTGAGGTTCCCTTTATGTCATGTCACAAACAACACCATTTCTAGAGCTATGCTCAACTATAGTATCGTCGACAACTTGGTTCAATTTTTCCTGGAATTTTTGACTCTAGAATTTCTTAAAACTTTTCCTTCACAATGTAAAGCGTTGTTATTCACATTAGGTGTTGTCAATCCCTTTGACTCTAGGTTGATCACTTTAGACCTAGATCAAGGAGAACCCCATATGCCATCATCTGTCACCTTCCAAGTTTTGGTCATGATTCAGAATTTGGTCATTCATCAATGCATAATTGATGACGGGGAATCCACTTACATTATGTTGACCTTTGTTTGGAAGAAACTAGGATCCCTAACCCTTCAACCTTCTTCCACCACTCTTCGCACCTATGACGGTCGTGATTCTCAACCCTAGGGTGTCCTCATGAATGTCCATGTTGAGTTAGCTAGAAAAACAATGTTGATTAACTATGAGGTTGTTAGCACCCAACTCGATTACAACCTCCTCCTAGGTCGCAGTTACATCTATGCAATGTGAGTTCTTTCCTCTACCATCTTTAAACTCTTGATGTTTCCTCATGATGGGAAGATAATGACCATCAAACAACTAACGTACTATGATCCAAAGGGACCAACCACACCAGAACATGTCCTCCCTACTATTGACACTACCATCAACAGTGTGTCCATACCTGCCCTATCTACTGCTGGCCCATGCTTATTTTCTAGCACTCTTATGAAGGACACATTTTTGTCCTTATCACCTCATCCTTAGATGAATGATATATTGAATTTTTTCACTATCACATCCGATAGCATTTTGACCTCATCTCAACCTTAGTCGCAGCCTCAACCGCAGAACTCAAGGAATTATTAGGGTTCACTCCTTGTCCACATGATTCCTTTCCTCTTTCCACTGTCTGGCATCGTGAGTAATCCCATCATGGCTACTCTCAACCTTCCTTGTTTCACTTTGGGTACTACTATGTTGTAACTAGATCTACCTACCCCTCCCCTGACTTCCTAGATCGTGTTGACTCCCGTCCAACCTATTAAGACGATGTTGCACCCATTTCTTGTTACAAAAATGACTTCTTCTGTCTCTACTATTGCTCCCCCTCTTTCCACAAAGATTGGGGTCAAGATTCCAAAAAATTTGGAAGAATCACTTCCTCCTCCTACATGTTCTTTATGCGATGTCTAAGGCCATGTGACATAGAGGTATCCCTATTTTCCTATTCTTCGCACCCACATGAGAAATGTAGTCTAGACTGACGATGCCCTAGTTTTCAATGTACCAACCATACCTACGGTTAAGAACAAATTTCTCCAAACCAACCACCCATGTGCATTTTTTGGCCTACATGGTCATTATTCACACCATTTCCCAAATTTTACTGAGTTTCGGTCACTCCTTAGTGACCTTCACAAGTAATCCCATGAGTTTGACATTACAGTCCTTGAAAATATCCACCCTCTAGCTTCTTCCTCGGATACCACCAACACCATCTACAAGATCTCTGTTGGCAGGGGATCGAGTGCGCATGGTATGACATAGGATAAAGTGACAAGTATCAATGTGGACTACATAAGAGGAAGTTTTCTACAAGTGTGGTTGGCATGATCGAAAGCAGTTAGAGTTTGGCCCAAGTTAGTTAAGAAATTAGTTATATGTGGACCTTTTTGTAAAGAAGCAAGCCTATAAATAGAGTTAGGAATGTAGTGATAGAGATCATATTGATGAGGAGATCTTATGGAGAGAGAACCATCTTTTGAATATGTGTCTTGCAAACCATTTTGTAATCAGGTTTTTGGCTTGAGGCTATCGACCAAGGGATGTGTTTTGGGATGTATTTCGACCTGAGGAAGTTAATATGAAAATAATGTTGTTGGAAACTCCATGTTGTATTTATCTGCGATGCGATATATCATGCTTTCAAAAATTGTGATTTATGTCTCTATAGTTAATTGGTGTGATCTAAGTGATGTGATTTATATAGTTAATATGTTGTGATCTAATCTCTTAATGTTTTTCTTATATTAATGATGAGAAGTCATCGTATGGTGAACGAATTCTTACATCTCGACCTTTTTTCAGAATGGTGAAATGTTGTGATACTAGATTTGGTGTGAACGATGCTAAATAGTTTGGATAAATTATAAGGTTAATCCCCTTTCTGGATCTCTGAGTTGTCTTGCAATAGAGAGATATTAAGTGCACAATTCCTCTTCCCTTCTGTGGAAATTTGGTTCTTTCAACTCTCCCTCAAACATCTCGGGTGATACTACATCGGCTTTGTAGGTGTCCCTGGATAGGGTAAAACATGTCTGGGTCAGTGTTTAGGGAGATTACATCGAAGGGTTTCAACGGTGAGTGAACTCTTGTTGACTAAGCTGTCATAATCCCTAGCTCCAGTACTCCTTCTAGCTCCTCATCCGTAGAAGATCCATTTGATCTATCCATGTAGTAATTTTAGAAGGATGAGGATATTCTTGAATATCTTTCAAATCCTGAGTATCCTTGGGATGATATGAACCATTGCTTCTTTTTTATCCCTGATGATCCTTCTTCATCATTGGACCAATTCTCTATCGAAGCGAAAGACTTCATCCATGGAAGTGTCAACTAGTTTTAAAACTGGATTCTGACACTTGACACCTTTCAAGAGGGTAACATGGATAAAATCTCACCAAATATTAATGTAAATATATCAACCACACCCAGGATAGTTGAAGATATTACACTCGGAGCATCTTTATCCCCTAAAGAAGTCACTTCCTACAAAGCACGTTTTCTAGAATTTCATGATATTTTCACTTGGTCATATACCGAGATTCCTGGGATTGATCCATTCATCATCAAACATGTTATCGACACATGGCCTGATGTTTCCCCCATTCTCCAAAAGAAACAAACCATGAACCCATCAAATTCCCCCACTGTTAAAGATGACATCGAGAAACTTCAGAAATTAGGCTTCATATACCCCATCGCATATACCACTTGGTTTTCCAATCCTCTTCCTATCAACAAAAAATAGGGTCCCATTCATGTTTGTACTGACTTCTGTGACTTGAATTTGGCATGTCCCAAAGACAAAATTCCCCGCTGTGTTCATTGACCAGATCGTTGACGCTTGCGCTGGCCATGAAGTATTTTCCTTTACGGATGGCCTTTTTGGTTATAACCAAATTCAGGTCTGCAAATATGATTAGTACAAAACCAATTTCACTACCCCTTGGGGCACATTTTCATATCGTGTTATGCTGCTTGACATTAAAATATTCGAGCCACTTTTCAGCGGGCTATGACCTTTTGCTTCCACGACCTCATTCACATTATCTTGGTTTATCTAGATGACCTCATAGCTCAATCTCATAAGTGTCCTCAACATTTGGATGACTTACGACAAGTCTTCTTGCAATGTGGAAAATATAATGTCCACTTGAACCCCCTCAATTGTGTATTTTGTGTCCCAGCTGGTCGCTTACTAGGGTTCATCTTTTCTCACGAATGGATTGTTGTGGATCCTCTGAAGGTTCAAGCCATCCTAAATATCCCCCCTCCATGTACTCTATGCCAATTGCAAAGACTCCAAGGTAATACCAATTTCCTTCACCAATTTATTTCGGACTATGCGACGAAAGTCCATGGGTTCTTACATTTGATCCATACCAACATTCCTTTTGTATGGGATGAGCATGCACAAGGCGCTTTCGACGCGGTAAAATAATCTCTGACTTCTTGCTCCATTGTTGTCTCCTCCCAACTTCATCAAAGAGTTTATCCTCTATGTGTGGGCATATAAAAATTCTATCATTGGAGTCTTGGTTCAAGAAGATGATGCTCGTCAAGAGAACTAATTTATTATGTAAGTCATAAAATTTTCGGACCACCTTTACGTTACTACCATGAACAGAATATGGACCTAGATGTTGTATTTTCGGTATAGAAGCTATGTCACTATATTCTCTTGAAATGAACTCGAGTAGTGGGCGATTCTAACCCCATGCATTATCTCTTGATACAATGCCTTGTCCAAGGTCAGGAAACTAAGTGGACTTTCATTCTACAAGAATATGAATTGGAATTCATCGCACAAAAAAACACCAAACCTTTGGTGTTATCTTCCTTGATGGAAGAATTCCTTTTGTCCTCTACCTCACCACCTATCATAATCAATATTCCCGATGAATTCTTATTTTTCATATCTACAGAAGACCCATGGTATGGGGGAATTCTCTTGTACTTACGTACAAACAAATTTTTAAGCTGTAAAATCATCGTCGCATCTGGAACCAAGCTGCAAGGTATCTCCTTATTGGTGATGTCTTGTACCACTACGGTGTTGACACCATACTTCATCATTGCATCACCCACAATGAAGATGAACAATTCCTAAATTACTATCATAGTGGATCTTGTGGTGGCCACCTCCTTGGTATGAATACCGATCAAAAGATATTACATGCCAGTTATTTTTGGCCCACCATATTAGTTGATTTCGTCCATGTAGTTAAACACTGATACGATTGCCATCTCTTTTCTCCAAAAGAAAGGACGCCTACCGCTCCGCTACATCCTGTTATCACAGTCCATCCCTTCTGCAAATGGGCGATTGATTTCATGAACTGTAACCGTCCTTGGGATGGACACCATAAGTACATCATTGTGGCTGTTGATTACTTTACTGAATGGGCTAAGGCTATGCCTACTTTCAAATTTAAGGCTAATACTACAAAAAAATTATTTTTTAACCACGTTATCACTCGTTTTGGTGTCCCCCAACAGTTAGTCTTAGACCATGGTTCTCATTTTGAGGACGTCATTTGGACATAGCTCTCCGCCATGTTAAATTTTGAACATCAATATTCCTTTGCTTATTACCCTTAGGGAAATGGTCAAGTTGAGGCCGTCAACAAGATCCTCAAAAGAATGCTCCAACTAATGGTGGACAAACACAAATACAACTGGCACCACTTGATTTTTTCCTCCCTCTAGGCCTACCAGACATCAACTAAAACCACCACCGATTTTACCCCATTTCACTTAGTCCATGGTGTGGAATTGGTTCTTCCCATTGAATTCTAGATTTCGTCGCTCTGCCTTGCCATCGAACTTATACCTGATAATTCCCTATTAGAACAACACCTACTTATTCTTGAATAGCCCAATGAGGACTGTCATGCTACTTTCCAAATGATTGATGCATCCAAGGCTCGGTCAAAGTCCCACTATGAATCCCACATCCACCCACGCACCTTTAGCAAGGGGGACCTCATCCTTGTCTACAACTAAGAGAAATTATAAGATTAGGAAATGGAAGTTTGAATCCATTTGGTATGGCCCTTATGTCATCCATCGATGTCTTAGTAAGGGGGCATATATCCTAATTGATGACTCTGATGATAACCTCTTGAAAAAACCCCGCAATTGACTCTACCTCAATAGGTTATATTTTGAAAGTCGCTCACCATGAGTACCATTGTATCATAGTTTTTCTTTGTTGTTTTGCATCATTTTTACCACGAGTCTCATAGTTTGTTTCCTTGGTTTCTATAGATGGATCCTACCTCACATTGCTACATTGGTTTCATTGATGGAGCAATTAGATGGTTTCTTAATCTCACCTCGGCTCCATGGGTCATCTATTCCCCATCACCTGAGTTGATCCATATCGACGGAATGTGTGTTGGTGCTTCTACAAAAAAATAGTCTAAGTACGACAGTGTTGTTAGTCTCCTGACCACCTCCCTTCACTTGGGTCTTCGTCGCCTTGATGTATTCTTAGAATCCTAGCTGCTTGTATGAATAATTGCTATTGGGCATGTGATCCTTGGCTCTTTAGAAAGTTCCTGTGCACGAGATACTTTGTTAGAGATTTCGAATCCATTTCATTCATACATATTCCTAGAAGTCTCAATAAGTATAGCAGACCAAATGGATAATGAAGTTCTATAGTTGCACATCAATCATCGCATATAGGAAATACAATGCATCATGCATCATCCTATAATCATGCATAAATATGTCATTGTTGTCCTACAACTACTACCCCCAAAAAAAATTAGCATTTTTTTAGGACCCCCCTTTGAAATTTTAGTTTTGCTTCTTAGATTTTTTTTGTGAATTTTGAAATCCAACATTCATGACTTGTTTTCATCATTGGGGAAGTTCAAAAAATGAATTTTTACCCTAATGCAGAAAAAATATTTTTATCTACAATAGCGAGTGATTGTCAAATTTTAATCTGAAGCGATGGATGCACTCTGAGTTTTGATCTGCTACGGCAGACGATTTGTCAAGTTCGAGCCGTTGCATTAGAAATTTGTTGGTTTTCTTAAGCACCATCAGAACAATTTCGTCCGCTGCATCAGAAGCTTTCAGAGATCCGTGCTACAACTGTGGGTGGGATATTGGTTTGATTGTCAGAACTTTTTGTCCTGCTTCATCAGGTGGTTGGTTATCTCTCTGTTGCAATGACGAATGTTTTTCACCTTCCAAGCCTAATCCTTACTTTTGTTTTTGCAACCTGCTGCATCGAGTGAATGCTTTTCTCTTTTCCGCAACAACGGAGGTGTTCTTTCTTGATAGCCTGATCCTCACCGAGCCTGATTTAGCATGAGAGTTTGTCAATTTTGAGGCATTATGGTGGCTATCATTCAATATTCTTTTCAATGCCATTTTGGTCATTGAAGCCGTAAAGGAATGCATGCATATTTCTAGGTCTTGAGCCGATAGTTTCAGCTGTGTTGGGGTTTTTCGAGCCATTGTTGTTGAGTTGTTTTCATCTTTACTTGGTAGTGATCATCCAATGCACAAGGTTTTGGTGCACAGTGTTTGACCTAAGGTGTGCAGGTTTTTAATGCTTTACCTACCACTTTAATGGTTTTTACTTGTGAACGTCTACTTATGCGTTGGTAGAAAGTTTTTTTACCATTGATTGTTTTATAGTGAGCATTTTAAAGCTGTTAGTGGTGATTTTTATCCCGTTCGAAGCATTCATATGATTGGCTGAAACCGCCATTTGGATCCCATGTGGCACATCAGAACAAGCATCCATGACTGTTTTTCAAGCCTTCCACTTGCTAGGTAGGTTTTTGTTTACGTTGTTTTTTGATTGGTGGTCTAATAAGAGCTGCAATCTATCACTTGTTGATACACCGTGCAAGGGTGGGTAGGTGGTTTTTTTTTGGGTTTAAAAAGGCTCCCTCCATGCATTTTAGTTTTATCCATTTTATTTTATGGTTTTTAAACTTGTTGTGGCTGCTTTACCTACTCATGGAGCTTCACCATTTTGTTCGGAGGCGGTTCACCTGCGAGCCTGTTAGCTAATGATGAATCTCTAGAGGTCCGAGCTTTTCTCCGGCATGGAGCTGACCTAGTTCTCACTTTTGGGTGATAGTAGAAATTGTGGTTTTCCCATTTCCAGCAAATCCTTTAGGTTTTGGCTGTTGTATTGTGCATTCCCACCGAAATATCACGATCCTCGTGTTTGAACCTAGGAAATCGCCACCATCTAGCCTCGGTAGACTGCCTACGGGCTGTGAGCCTCTTAGAGTTTTCCGTGTCTGTGGGAAGAAGGGTATCGTAGGTGGTTGAGTT
The DNA here is from genome assembly GCA_001517045.1 of Pseudotsuga menziesii. Lineage (NCBI taxonomy): Eukaryota > Viridiplantae > Streptophyta > Pinopsida > Pinales > Pinaceae > Pseudotsuga > Pseudotsuga menziesii. Next base: position 120,306 of record LPNX011077320.1, on the reverse strand, counting down.
ATTTTCCATTCTAGAATGCAGAGGCCGAGGGTTGCTTGTGTCTAAGGTTTTTGTTACCAAAGTTTTGACCTACTGAACTACGGGTTGTTTTTCTTGTCCTGATGGGAGAGGATAATGAGGTAAGGAAGAATACGGTTTGCCTAGCATATCATAGTCATTTACATTTTCTCATTCAAATTCATAAGTTTGTTCGATGATGTAAATGCTGAAACATTTATTGTTGTGTTATTGCAGTCACAGCTTATACCAAACAACATGATGAAGAAGGGGAAAAAGAAGGAGAAGATCGTAGCTTATGGCTCAGATGTAGAAATATCACCCACACCAAGGGTAGAAATAATATATGAAGATACAAGTCACTCACTGGGGTAGAATCCGAATTCAAATGGGATCACATTTACCACATGCTTGTGGGGGAGAAGGTTCCATAGGTAGGGTTGGAAAACCTAGACTTATATGACAATATAATGAGATCCAGAATCACCAAGGTATCCACTAGGACAAAGATGTTTCCTTACGCAGAGATCATCGGATGGATTTTTCCCAAAGTGGATGCAACAGGGAAGATAATGAACAACGTGGAGGACAAAGGATTTGCATCGATTTATAGAAAAAGCATACGGCCAACCTCCGTTAGAAATTAGCATGGCAAGTGATTGGGTTAAAAATTTAAAATTTGATTACATAGCTACAACAAATATAATGGTAGATGAAGGGAAGACTTTGAGGCACAAGCAATCTGAGGAATACGAAATTGCTCATTTACGTACCCTATACAGAATGTTAGTTCTGATGATGAATAAGATTTTCAGCAAAGATGATGGTATAACTTATAAGTTTGGATGGATCCCATTGATTTATCATGTAGCCATGAAAGGGACAATTTTCAACTAAGCTAATATAGTAGCCACTAGTCTATCTACTTCCATTACCGCATCCCAAGAAGGTTTGCACCAAAGAAAATATGAGTTCTATATGGGATCTTTCTTGATGGATTGGATAATTTGTTTTCACCCATTTGAAAATATCAAATACACATGGAAGGGAGGGAAGGTCCCTATTGATGTAGCTTATCAGATATCGTGGGCACACAAATACCACAGTCACTACAAGCTAATTTGCGAAGAGTTCCTGATCCCTCTATACCAACTAGTTTTCCTAGAAGAGTGTAGGTGCCTATCTGAGGGAGATTTGGAGTCTATCAAAGATTTTGGGGATTAATTCTTCTCTAAAGAAGGAACATACCTTAGGATGTATGGGGTGACTAAAGCACCCTCATTGCTTCCAAGATATGCTACAAATTACATAGTTCATAAGGAAGCTATGAGGCAAATTTTCTTATGATGGCTTTGGAAGTCACTTGTTTGATCGGAAAAAAGATGTGTTTCCACCACTACCTTTTTATGTGGGGAGTTATAAGTTTGCTAAAGTCAAGAGTTCCCTAGAGTTTGTTAAGGAACTGGAAATATTTCACTTCAGAGAAAATATCTTTCACAAGAATGACTCACAGGGTAAAGTTGCAGCCCATCGATCACTCCTTAAGGTAAATTTCGAATACACTGACCATGTGGACAAGGATGAAGAAATATATAGGAATATATGCAACATGACCGCTTTAAACAAGAAGCTAAAAATGAAGACCACAATAGCTAGATTTAAAGTCAGTAGAAGCAGTCATCCAAAATCAAAGGGTCAAGAAGAAGAAGCTGCAAGAAAAGAAAAATAAGAGACTGCACGAAGACTGGCATAAGGTGTGAGAAAAATTCTAGCTGAAGAATCCCAGAGAGAGAAAGAAGAAGAAGAAGCTACCTGAAAAGAAAAGGAAAAAAGAAGGAAAAAGAAAAGAGAAAGGCAGAAGAGGCTATCATGGAGAATATTGTAGAGTTAGAAAAATAAATAGCTCAAGAAACTCAAAAATCAGAATAGGAAACGCAAAATCAAGAAAAGGCCACAGAAAAACAAAGAATGAAAGATCAGGAGGACCTGGATAGTGAAAATCAGTGACAAATTCCTACTCGGGACAATCCAGAGAACCTCCCTTCCACTTCAAGCAATATACTCACCAAAGGGCATCTCCCTATGGTTGAATTGAGGTTAGTGCCATTTACTCCATCTAAACAACATGAAGTTGTATGTCTAGAGGACGCATTTTTTGATCCCAAAGGAATTCCATTATGTGGAAAACATAGAAGACTTTAAAGATGGGAACCCAACCCAGAATCACCACAGTGACTGAGAAGATGGTCGTAAAAAATATAGGAGAAGATACCAAACAAATGGGGTGTTGCAATTGCAACTGCAAATGCTCATAATATTAGAAAGCTCACTGAAACCCTTGATCAGTATAAAGGTAAAATGGCATAAATGAAGGAGGTTTTAAGGAAGGAGGAAAGAGTAGGCTGAGAGTCTAAGAGAAAATATGAAGCCACTCTTTCAGACTATGAGAGGCTTCAACATGATTACAAAATCCTAGGGGAGGAAAGGGATAATTTGAAACAGTCAAACATGAACCTTGATAGCGAGAAGCAGAATTTAGAGAGAAACATAGCAGAAATGGAAGTTTAGAAATCTACAGCTGATCAGCAAGCAGAGGAACACAGAGTCTGAATCACAAAACTTGAAGCGCGGAATAGTTCCTTGGAATTACTTTTGAAGGAATCCATTGAAAGGAAAATAGAAATAGCACCTCTAAGAGAGCATGCTCTCTTACTTAGAAGAAAAATATATCAAGTACGGGTCAAGCTAGCAGAATAAGTTTTCTGGATCAAGCAAGTAGAAGATCAACTATAGGAGATCTCAACAGTTGCTACTAAATTCAAGGAAAAAACCCAGGAAATTACGGAGACCCTATAAGCCCAGCTGACATGGTTAGAAAAAAACATAGAGCATCCAAAAAACACACCTATAAAAAGTCCAGAAAAGTTGTAGATTGAATATGATATTGTAAATTTTAGTAGTAGAGCTACTGAGAGGTTGATGGAAGCAGTGGAAAAGACAACAGACAAATGTGTATAATTTTACAAGAAGATGCTTGTAACTCACAACAAATGTATGACCTCTTAAACAGAAAGGCTATAGGAGTTTCCAACACATGAAGAACACTTAAAATAGCTGAAGGATAAGCTACAAGAAGATGCGTTAAATATTTAGTTGGTTAAAGGTTTAGACAAAAAGGTGATAAAGAGTTTAGTGGCCAAAGTAGCAGTTAGTAACTGTCTACTAGAAGATATTCTAAAAGTGACTCCTCCAAGAGTAGAGACATAAAAGGCCAGCTGTTCAAGCATGAGGTCACGGTCATATTTTTAGATCCCATAGAGTTTGAGACAGTTACCTCAGATGCTTGGACCTGGAAGCAATTCATAAATAATTTGACTGAGTCCACTTAAGTGGTTTTGTCCTATCCACACATGGATATATTTGTAATATTTTGTATTTACTTTTTGACCACACTAAAGACAAACTTTATGTAATCGAAAGTTGAGGAAGCCCAAAGGGCAATGAGACCAAAGGTCATTTTGAAATGTATAAATATAGGTAGAGTTGAATGAGAGAAGGAATTTTCTATCTCTAATATGTGAAATACTTGTTGTAAGAAGAACTATTTCTGTTTATAATAAAGAGGATCAAAATTCTGCTCGAGAAGAAGCTGTAGGAGTTTCAAATGCATGCTGTGTAGATGGTTGAATATAGAACTATTTCTATTTTAGCTTACTCTACAAATATGTTAGATCATTCTAACTTCTAAATTATTTATGTGTTGTGAATGATTTCCTTTCCTTGTTTTGAATCTTCTGTAGTAAATGAATAATGAATGCTTTAACAAACAATGAGATATATCTATGTTAATGTTTCTTCTTTGTTTATGTAATCCGAATTTATCAGTGACCTGTAAAATTCATTGTGCAGAAAATGCAGTACATTACTCATATAAATAGTAATCTTGCTCCCCAGGGATAGGTTAGATAGGGTAATTTAGTTTAGCATAGCTGTTATTTTCTTTTTGTGATTCAGGAACAAAGGGGATAAGATGAGAGTTAAGAAACTACGCATCACATTGTGAAGTATTTGCTTCATGATCATCTTCATTTAATTTAGGAACTTGCATATCATTTATAAAAACATAAAAACACACATAAACGGTGGACCGGGCCATAACCAGTAACATATATTTAAAACTTCATTTAATTCTACGATAGCCAGGCTGCTAACCGAATGGATTCCCCACACCAAACAATAAGAGATCTAATTGGGAATGGTTATTGGGGAGAATCCCTACAATCAGTACCTAGGATTTTCTAGGCTTCAGCAATTTTGGTGCTAGAAGGAGGGCCGCCAGTGCATGGTTGGAAAAGGAAACCCGTTTTATCGAGACTATTCCACCATTGAAAACCCTGAAATTAGTTTTGCTGAAGAAAGAATAAACCTTGAAACTGTCGAGCACCTTTATCAGGTTCTGTTTGAAGTAGTTGATCATTTCAGAAGACACACAAGGTCATACGGAAGAAAGCTCAGGGGGTTGCAGACAATCCCTGAATTACCAAGAAGAGGAGCTTCTAAAAGAATACCCACTTGCACGAAAGATTCAATCTTAGTAGGAAACTTGGAAGAATTGGTGAAATTATCCTTACAGGAAATTGACCAACCTCTTAATCAATTGGGACCTAAATCTCTGCACTGTTCACCTTTTCAATCCCCACCTCAATCATGGCCATAAATTTACCTCCAAATCTGAATGCAAATCAGCCTAATCCACCACTAGCTTGGAGGGTTACAACACCACTTAACCTGACTCCTCCATTGCATGCTTTTTCCTCAAAGTCCTGAAAAGTCATTACCTAAATTCGATACGGGAGAAGGAATTTCTGTAGATGATCACCTACAAAGTTTTTTCTTGGCCTTAGAAGGTTTAGTGGTAGATCATGAAGATGTAGTATGCAGACTATTTCTACACACTCTTAAGGGTAAATCAGCATCATGGTATTTTGGCTTATAGGAAAATTCAATCACCAACTGGGATACTTTTGAAAGGTTGTTTAAGAACAAGTTCGATAGCCAAATAACTACTACTACGTTGATGAAGGATTTACTTTCTCTAAGGAAGGAGAAGAAAGAGAAAGTGTAAGACTTTAGTCAGATATTTTCCACACATTTAAATAATTTAAGCGCTGCTATAAAGCCTGCTGAAGAGACTTTAATTGAATATTACACTTCAGCCCTTGGGCCTAACATAGAAATGTTTGTTAAAAGATCAATGAAGTCTTCCCTAGTGGAAACTTATGAGGAGGTTTTAAAAATAGAAGCTGAACTTGAAAGTATAAATAAATATTCTACAGAATCGGAGGGAAGAAATTTCAGTGGCAAGAAACCTTTGTTGTTGACAAGGCCCAAGTATGAACATTCCCATGAATTAGAAAATGTGGTGAAAATGGTACATAAGTTATCCAACAAAATCATGGACATGGAGAAAGAAAAGGAATCCAAGAAACAATTCAATCCTTATTACAAGAGAAGAGATGAAAGTGATTCATCCCAAACACCCATGCACAATCCGTCTGTTATGAATTTAAATGAAGTTGGAATGGAATTTTTTTTCACATTTCACCAACAACCTCACTTCAAAAGGAACTGCCCACAGTGGATTAACTCCATGACTTTGGTTATGAATCAGTTGCTAGATTCTAAAGTAACAAAAACTGTGGTCAAAGAAGAAAAGGCTCATGGAACAGAGGAGGCACCATAGCAAACCGCCATGGTTTTGTGGGATTGTGCACCCATGTTGGGGTTAGAGAATGAAGAACCTACCAAGAAAATACAACTATCAGTTGTAAATGTTACAATGAGAAGAAAAGGTACACTGATTGAGGATAACACATTACTCCCTAAGATTAACAAAATTTAGGAGAATATGAAGAAAAATAGAAATAATACTCATACTCCACCTATACCTGATTTGGTCATAACAAGGCAGGATTCCCCCTCAATTAGTAAGATGATCAAGGCTGTAGAAAACAAGGTAGAAAGTGGAAAGTAAAGTTCAATAGAGTGTGATATGGGGTATCATATATTAGAGGATATCAATAAGACTAAGGCAAACATTTCTTTGTTTGAAATGTGCAATATACCACAACAGAGAAAGAAGCTCTTGGGAGCCTTTGATGCACCTGTAATTAAACCTGAAGATGACATTCAGTCTTAGGAAGAGATAAGTGAAGCAAGTATAGGGGGGAAATCCAAATCCAGAACATCACATTTTTTACTTTCTTTCGAGATTTTTAATCATAATGTACACAAATTTCTGGTAGACTCTGGAGCAGCTGCAAATGTTATGTCTCTTTTAGTCTATAAAAAGATAAATGGGTGACCCATGCCTTCTGTAGGAAAAATCATACAATTAGATAGAACGACGGTGAATGTAGTGGGAGAAATGAACGATGTATTGATACGATTAGCTGCAGACGAAAGAGTGTGCCAATTTATAGACATTATGGTAGTGGATATACCCTAGGCATATGGACTAATTCTAAGCAGGGACTGGTCTGCAAAGCTAGATGGATATTTTGCTACTCACTGGTCACATTTATGGTTGCCTTGTAGCAATTGTTAGAATTAGATTAAAGTATTAAGGGAACCACATATGAAGTATAATGTGACGCAGCTAGAAGGGAAGAATGAACTGGTAAATTTTTCACATCCTGTTTTGGAAAATTATTTTATTGAACTTGAACCAAAAAATTACCAAGCGGAAGAAGCCAAAAATGGATCAGACATACAACCTGAGCTCCTTCAGTTTTCATGGGCTGATAAATTTGATTGTAACATAGTTAACTTAGCCTCAGATGTAGAAAGTAGCACTAGTACAATAGAATTAGCAGATAGGTTTTGGGTTTTATATTTTGATGGTTCAAAAAATCAGGAAGGATCAGGAACCGACTATATCTTGATTGATCTAGAAGAAAATAAAGTTTTTATTTCGTGTAGATTAGAATTTGAATGTACCAATACCACAACCGAGTATGAAGCATTAGTCCAAGGCTTAAAGAAGGCAATTGAGTTCAAAGTAAAAAATTTAAAATTTTATGGTGATTATGAAATTATCGTTAAACAAGTGCAAAATACAATTCATTGTTTATCACCGCATTTAAAAGGTTATAAAAATGAATTTTGGGACCTCCTAGTAAATTTTGATGAATTTAATATTAATTCAATTCATAGGTTGAAAAATGCAACATCTGACTTGTTATCTACTTCAACTCGAAGGCTTGTTCCTACTAATAATAAATGTACAATTGAATTGATTTATAGGCTTGTTGTACCAGACAACATCACTAATCTAAGATTGTTTGATGAAGATCCACAAATATTAGAGTTTCTAACTAATGATGATAATTTCAAAGAGTATGTAATTGATGATGAGAAACATCAAGCGAATCTCCAAAATGGGAACTTCATACACAAAGGGGTTAGAAATTTGGAAGGAATGTTTGATCTGAATAACAAGTTTAGAAGGCTAGAAAATGTCAAAACGCACAGTTCACCTATGCAATTTGAGCCGGTGAATCTGGGGTCAAAAGCAGAACCCAAATATGTAAACTTGGGAAAGTGCTGCTCATGATGGGAAAGAAGCAAATTCATTATATTTTTTAAACAATATAAGGATTTCTTTGCTTCAACATATGAAGATCTTAAGACTTACAACACCTGCATCATACAACATGTAGTCCCAATTAAAGCGGGAGTCAAACCATTTCAGCAGCCCTTGAGGAAGATGCATCCTAAATTAGAGCCCCTGATCCAAACTAAAGTGAAGAAGCTCCTTGATGCCAAGATTATATTTAGAGTTAGACACTCATAATGGGCTAAAAATTTGGTACCGACAAGAAATAAGTCTGGTGAAATTAGACTTTGTGTAGATTTCAGGAATTTAAACCGTGCCTCGTACAAAGATAACTACCTAGTCCCGCCCATGGAGTAGATATTGCAGATGGTCTCAAGCTCTAAGCTATTCTCTCTGCTAGATGGATTCTTAGGCTACAACCAACTGTTGGTAGTAGAACAAGATCGACTGAAGAACAATTTTAGAACTAAATGGGGGACTTTTGCATATAGAAGGATGCCTTTTGCTCTTATTAACACTGGAGAAACATTCCAAAGGGTGATGGACATAGATTTTTGTGGTTTAATTGGCCACAGTGTGGTGGTTTATTTGGATGATGTTACAGTTTTCTCCAAGAAAAAAGAAGAACATATTTTTCATCTAAGGAAATTTTTTTATCGATGTCAAAAATATGGTATCTCTCTAAATCCGAAGAAATGTGTTTTCGATTTATTAGAAGCAAATCTTTTGCATCACATAATTTCTAAGAAGGGGATCTCCATAGGCCCAGAAAGGATCAAAGCTATAATTTCTAAGAAGGGGATCTCCATAGGCCCAGAAAGGATTAAAGCTATAGCACAGATCCCTTTACCCCATAATAAGAAAGGTATGCAATCTTTCATGGGGACATTAAACTTTGTGCAAAGGTTTGTGCCCGATTTTGCTCAAAAAGTAAAACCTTTACAACAAATTGTTAAGAAAAGTGTTCAATTTAAATGGACCGACTTAAAGAAAATTGCATTCAACAAAATCGAAATAGCAATAGCCCATGCACCTTCTCTCAAAATTCCTAATTTTGAGAAAGATTTCATTCTATACACTTTTGCTTTAGACAAATCGCTAGCAGCAGTGCTCATGCAAAAATAAGAAGGGGGAGATGAATACCCCATATCGTTCATGAGCACTAGGTTACAAGGTGCTGATCTGAATTACCCTGCAGTTGATAAACACGCATATGCAGTTTTAAGGCGGTAAAACAATTCAGGCCATATGTACATAAGAACAGAACCAAAGTAGTTGTTCCACACTTGGTAGTCTAGACTCTTTTTGTGCAAAAAGAGTTAGGAGAGAGAAGAGGAAACTGGGTGACAACCTTGCATGAGTATGACTTAGAATTTAAACCAGGAACAATCATCAAAGGACAAGGAATTTGCAAACTAATGGCTGAAATTCAGGATGATGAAGATGATGATTGGAAGAATGAGGCTGAATTGCACATGATCGAAGTGTGCCCTATATTTACAGCCCTAGAATCCTGGTACAGAGACCTGGTGCACTATCTTCAATAGGGGTGCTTTCTTGAACACTGGAATTCCAAGAAAAGAAGAGGATTACGCTTAAATTCAGCATCATATCAGATAATTAACAGAGTTCTTTTCAGAAAAAACTGTGACGGAGTTTTTCTCAGATGCTTGGAACATGAAGATGCAACCAAAGTTGTTAAAGAATTGCATGATGGCCCTACTAGAGGTAATTTTTCAGGATACACTATAACACACAAGATTCTAAGGGTTGGATATTATTGGCTAACTTTGTTTAAAGACACTCGCACTTACGTAAGGAAGTGCGATACATGCCAAAGAAGTGGTAGGAAACAAGCAAAGGAAGTAGGACCATTACAACCAGTTATTAGTTCTGAACCATTAGAGAAATGGTGAATTGATATTATTGGAGGGATTAATCCAAACTCTTCATTGCAACACAAGTACATCCTCATGACCATAGATTATTTTACCAGATGGGTGGAAGAAATCCCGTTATGGAAAGTAAATGAAGATGCGGTTATGGATTTCTTACAAGACCATATTATGACCAGGTTTGGGGTTCCAATTTCTCCAATTTTTGATAATACATCTTATTTTTCATCAATTGAGATTACTTCATTTGCTAATGAGAAAGGAATTAAATTACATTACTATGCTAACTATTATCCACAAGTTAATGGGTTAGCTGAATATACTAATAAAAATCTTATTATAATTTTAAAGAAGACTATCATAGAAAACCAGAGAAGCTGGCATATAGCTCTTCCAAATGCACTTTGGGTTGATTGAGTTACACCCAAGAATTTCTTAGGTGTATCACCCTATACTTTAGTTTATGGAAAGGAAGCTATCCTACCCCCTAACATTTTGTTTCCTTCTTCTCAATTATCCCAAGCATCTAGAGGGTTTAATAGTAAGGGTTTACAAGCCTGAATCAATATTCTGCTGAAATTATAAGAGTCTAGATCTAAGTCCAAGGAGAGGTTTAAGCACCAGTGAGAGATTGTGAAAAAATGGTTTGACAAGCGTAAGTCCAGGAATAAAGAGTTTGAAGTAGGAGATTTGGTTTTGAAGTGGGATTACCCGCATGATGAAAAGGGAAAGCACACTAAGTTTCAACATTTATGGATAGGCCCATTTCATATTGCAGAAAAGATAGGCCCCTCGACATACAAGTTACAGGATTTTCAGGGGTGGGAAGAGAATCTGCCAGTTAATGGTTTGGTTCTCAAACCTTATTTTACTTAATTTTTTTGAATTTTATGTACATAAATAAACCTTTTTTTCGCTTAATTTTTCTTAGTTAGGTTGATTTTATTTCTTTACAGCTGATTTATTTTAGTTTGTTTTATTTGATTATTTCATTTTTCAAATAAGCCAGTGCAACTTTTGGTGTTTGGGGGACATTGGAATTTTGGGAAAACTGCAAATATTCTTTTGACCAGAAGGATGCTTATTGGATTTACCTATATCAAAAAATATATGAGGATAATATTCTTTAAATTGATAGACTATTTGAATGGAGGTTATCTGATGAAAACATTGAAGTCCTGTTTAAATCGCGTTAAATAACTAAGGTAAGAGGAGTCTAGAATACTATTTTACGGCTCCATCCACTTCACTTTAGAGTCTGTCCTAGGAAGTTGACAACAATGGACTCATGGAAAGGAAGTAGGATGGATAGGTGTATGGTATTTAAAATGATCCCATGCCACAAATAAAATCCAAAAGTCCTAAAAGAGTCAAAATTTCCCAGAAAGAAAGCATACATCAAAATACTTACTGAATAAAATAAGTAAGAAAATAAGATTGCTCAGAGGATCTTCTTTGTCCATGAGTTGAAAACAAATTATCTCTCACGAAAAAGGACACTACGGATGGGAGAACCTAAATCAAGTTTCAAATGAAATGAGAAATCTGGGAAGACTCAAAATGATAAAAGTATAAAAACATCAAAATAATTCAAAAGGCATGGGAATGTGGAACAAATGAATACGTCTATCCATACTTTGTTACGATCTTGTGGTGTCTTAGCTATAAGAAACCGAATGCAGAAGTAAATGAAACCCATGTTTTGTCCTTATAAGAGTTATCGGGACTCTAAAAATATGGTTACCTTACCCCAGTGGACCATAATCGATGTAATTAAAGTTCTAAATCTTACATTCCTTGAAAGTTCTGGACATCTTAAAGAAATCTTGAAAAGTTTTGGGATGATTTGATTTAACATAATACCATAAAGTAGTTTTTGGTCTTAAAAGTTAGATTTTAAAGAGATCTTTGTTCACCAGTCGGTCACCAATTGTTGTTGCTGCAACTCCTACCCCCAAAAAAATTTAGCATTTTTTTAGGGCCCCCATATGAAATTTTAGTTTTGCTTCTTAGGATTTTTTTTTAAAATTTTGATATTCAGCATTCATGACCTGTTTTCATCATTGGGAAAGTTCAAGAAATGGTTTTTTACCCTAAGGAAGAAAAAATATTTTTATCTGTAACAACTGGTGATTGTCAAATTTTAATCCGAAGCAATGGATGCATTCTGAGTTTTGATCCGTTATGGCAGACGGTTTGTCAAGTTTGAGCCACTACAATGGATGTTTTTTGGTTTTCTTAAGCACCATCAGAACAATTTCATCCGTTGCATCAGAAGATTTAGGAGATCCATGCTGCAACGGAGGGTGGGATATTGGTTTGATTGTCGGAACTACTTCTGATTATTTTTGTCCCACTTTGTCAGGAGGTTGGTTATCTCTCTACTGCAAGGGCAAATGTTTTTTGCCTTCTGAGCCCAATCCTTATTTTTTTTTGTGACCCGTTGCATCGGGTGAATGAATTTCTCTCTACCGCAACAGCAGAGGTGTTCTTTCTTGATAGCCCGATCCTCACCGATCCCACTTCAATGGGAGATTTTGTTAATTTTGAGCCACTATAGCAGCCATCATTCAATATTATTTTCGATGCTATTTCGGTCGCCGAAGCTGGAAAGGAATGCAAGTGTATTACTAGTTCTTGAGCCAATAGTTGCGACTTTGTTGGGGTTTTTCGAGCCGACATTGTCAGGGTTGTTTTAAACTTGACTTGGTAGTGATAATACGATGTGTAAGGTTTTCATGCATGACGTTTGGACCTCTCCTGTGTGAGTCTTTAATGCTTTACCTACCACTTTAATGTTTTTTACTTGTCGATGTCTATTTATGTGTCGGTAGAAAGGTTTTTTACCATTGATTTTTTTACGGTGATCATTTTAAAGCTGTTAGTGGTTATTTTTATCCCATTCAAAACATTCATGTTATTGGTTGAAACTGCCATTTGGAGCCCACATGGCGCATCAAGCCAAGCATCCACGACTGTTTGTCAAGCCTTTCGCTTGCCAGGTAGGTTTTTGTTTACCTTCTTTTTTGATTGGTGGACTAATAAGAGCTACAATCTATCAGTTGTTGATATGACTTGCAAGGGTGGGTAGGTGGTTTTCTTTTTAGGTTTAAAAAGGCTCCCTCCCTACCTTTTAGGTTTAGCCATTTTCTTTCAATGTTTTTAAACTTGTTGTGGTCACTTTAACTGCTCATGGAGCTTCACCATTTCATTCGGAGTCGTTTCACTCGCGATCCTATTAGCTAATGATGAATCTACAGAGTCCCAAGCTTTTCACGAGCATGGAGCTGACCTGGTTCTCGCTTTTGGGAAATAGTCTAAACTGTGGTTTTCCCATTTCCAACAAATTCTTTAGGTTTTTGAACCAAAAGATCATGATCCTGGTGTTTGAACCTAGGGCATCACCGCCGTCGAGGCTCGGTACACTGCATGCGGGCTGTGAGCCTCTTAGAGTTTTTCGTGTCTGTGTGCAGAAGGGTATCGCAGGTGGTTGAGTAATTTTCCATTCTAGAATGCAGAGGCCGAGGCTCTTCTATGTCTAAGGTCTTTTTTACCAAAGTTTTGACCTATTGAACCGCGAGGTGTTTTTCTTGTCCCAATGGGTGAGGATAACAACGTAAGGAAAAATACGGTTCGCCTAGCATATCATAGTCATTTATCTTTTCTCATTCAAATGCATAAGTTTTTTCAATGATGTAAATGCTGAAACATTTTTTGTTGTGTTATTGCAGTCACAGCTTATACCAGATAGCATGACGAAGAAGGGGAAAAACAAGGCGAAGATCATAGATTATGACTCAGATGTAGAAATCTCACCCACACCAAGGGTAGAAATAATATATGAATATACAAGTTTAGTTACCAAAGAAGAACCCGAATTCAAATGGGGTTAAATTTACCACATTCTTGTGGAGAAGAACGTTCCAGAGGAAGGTTTAGAATACCTAGCCTTATATGACAATATACTGAGATCTGGAATCACCAAGGTATCCACTAGGCCATAGATGTTTCCTTGCGCAGAGGTAATCAGATGGATTCTTCCCAAAGTGGATGCAGCAGGGAAGATTATGAACAACATGGAGGACAAAGGATTTGCATCCTTCACACCTAGATTTATAGAAAAAGCATATGGCCTACCTCCGTCAGAAATTAGCATGACAACTAACTGAGTTAAAAATTTCAAATTTGATTACATAGATACAACAAAGATGATAGTATTTGAAAGGAAGACTTTTAGGAACAAGAAATCTGGGGAATATGAAACTGCTCATTGACGTACCCCATACAGAATTGTAGAGCTGATGTTGAATAAGATTTTCAACAAAGCTGATGGTAGAACTTATAAGTTTGAATGGATCCCATTGATTTATCATGTAGACATGAAAGTGACAGTTTTTAATTGGGCTGATATAGTAGCCAATAGTCTATCTACTTCCATTACCAAAGCCCAAGAAGGTTTGCACCAAAGAAAATATGAATTCTATATGGGATCTTTCTTAATTGATTTCATACTTTGCTTTCACTCGTTTGAAAAGTTTAAATGCACATGGAAGGTAGGGATGACCCCTATTTATGCAGCTTATCAAATATTGTGGGCACACAAATACCACAGTCACTACAAGCTAATCTATGAATATTTCTTGATCCCTCTATACAACCTAGTTTTCCTAGAAGTGTGTAAGTGCCTATCTAACGGAGCTTTGGAGTCTATCAAAGAGTTTAGGGATTACTTATTCTCTGAATAAGGAACATATCTCAGGATGTATGGGGGGACTAAAGAATCCTCATTGCTGCCAAGATATGCTACAGATTACATAGTTCATAAGGAAGCTGTGAGACAACTTTTCTTGGATGGCTTTGGAAGTCACTGATTTAATCTAAAAAAAGTTGTGTTTCCACCACTAACTTTTAATGTGGGGAGTTATAAGTTTTCTAAAGTCAAGAGTGCCCCAAAGTTCATTAAGGAACTGGAAATATTTCACTTCGGAGAAAAGAGATTTCACATGAATGACTCACAAGGTAAAATTGCAGCCCATTGAGCACTCCTTAAGGTAAATTTTGAATACACTGACCATGTGGAAAAGGATGAAGAAATATATAGGAATATATGTAACATGAACAATTTAAACAAGAGGCTAAAAAAGAATACAACAATAGCTAGAGTTAAAGGAAGTAGCGGCAGTCATCCAGAATCAAAGGGTAAAGAAGAAGAAGTTGCAAGAAAAGCAAAAGAAGAGACTCCACGAAGACTGAAAGAAAGTACAAGAAAACTTCTAGTTGAAGAAGCCCAAAGAGAGAAAGAAGAAGAAGAAGCTTCCAGAAATGAAAAGGAAAAAGAAAAGAGAAAGGAAGAAGAGGCTATCCTGGAGAAAATTATAGAGTTAGAAAAATCAACAGCTCAAGAAACTCAAAAATCAAAGCAGGAAGCGCAAAATCAAGAAAAGTCCATAAAAGAACAAAGAAAGAAAGATTAGTAGGACATGGATAGTGAAAATCAGCGACAAAGTCCTATTTGGGACAATCCGAAGAACCTCCCTTCCACTTCAAGCAATTTACTCACTGGAGGGCATCTCCCTATGGTTGAATTTGTGTTGGTGCCATTTACCCCATCTAAACAGCATGAAGTTGCATGTCTAGAGGACATATTTTGTGATCCCAAAAGGAAGTCCATTTTGTGGAAAATGGAGAAGACTTTAAAGATGGGAACCCAACTCGAAATCACCACAGTGATCAAGAAGATGGTCACAAAAAATGTATAAGAAGATACCAAACAAATGGCCTCCATGGGTGTTGAAACTGCAAATGAAAATGCTCATAATATTAGCAAGCTCACTAAAACCCTTGATCAGTTTAAAGGTAAATGGCATAAATAAAGGAGGTTTTAAGGATTAGGAATGAGTAGGTCGAGAGTCTAAGAGAAAATATGAAGCCACTCTTTCAACTATAAGAAGCTTCAATAGGATTACAAAATCCTAGGGGAGGAAAGGGATAATTTGAAACAATCAAACATGACCCTTAATAGGGAGAAGCAGAAGTTGGAGAGAAAGATAGAAGAAATGGAAGTTCAAAAATCCACAACTGATCAGCAAGAAGAGGAGCACAGAGTCCGAATCATAGAATTTGAAGCACATAACAGTTAGTTGGAAGTACTTTTGAAGGAATCCAATGAAAGGAAAATAGACATAACACCTCTAAGAGAGAATTATCTCTTAGTTAGAAGCAAAATATATCAAGTACAGGTCAAGCTGGCAGAATAATTTTTTCAGATCAAGCAAGTAGAAGATCGACTGCAGGAGATATCAACAGTGACGACTAAATTCAAGGACAAAACCTAGGAAATTGCAGAAACCCTACAAGGCTAGATGACATGGTTATAAACAAACACAAAGCATCCAGAAAACACACATGTAAAAAGTACGAAAAAATTGCAGATCGAATATGATATTGTAAATTTCAATAGTAGAGCTGCTAAGAGGTTGATGGAAGTAGTGGAAAAGACAACAAAAAAATGTGCAGAATTTTACAAGAAGATTCTTATAACTCAAAACAAATGTCTGACCTCTTCAGCACAAATGCTGTAGGAGTTTCCAATGCAGAAAGAACACTTAAAACAAATGAAGGATAAGCTACAAGAAGATGAGTTAAATATTCAGTTGGTTAAAGGTTTAGATGCAAAGTTGATAAAGAGTTTAGTGGCCCAAGCAATAGTTAGTAACTGTCTACTAGAATATCTACTAAAAGTCACTCCTCCAAGAGTAGCAGACATAAAAGGATAGCTATCCAAGCATGAGGTCATGGTTAGATTTTTAGAGCCCACAGCATTTGAGACAATTTCCTTAGACGCTTTGACCTGGAAGCAATTCATAAATAGTTTGACTGGGTCCACTTAATTGGTTTTTTCCTATCCACACATGGATATATTTGTAATATTTTGTAGTTACTTTTTGAACAACTAAAGGAAAACTTTATGTAACTGGAAGTTGAGGAATCCCAAAGGACAGGGAGAACAAAAATCATTTTGCAATGTATAAATATAAGCACAGTCACTTGAGAGAGGGACTTTTCTAGCTCTAATATGCGAAATACTTGATGTAAGAAGAACTATTTCTTGTTATAATAAATAGGATCAAAATTTTGTTGGAGAAGGAGTTGTAGGAGTTTCAAATGCATGCTGTGTAGATGGATGAATATAGAACTATTTTTGTTTTAGCTTACTCTACAAATCTATGAGATCAGTCTAACTTCTAAACTAGTTATGTATTGTGAATTATTTCCTTTCCTTGTTATGAATCTTATGTAGCAAATGAGTAATGAATGCTTTAACAAACAATGAGATATCTCTATGTTAATTTTTCTACTGTGTTTATGTATTCCAAATTTATCAGCTACCTGTAAAATTCTTTGTGCAGAAAATGTAGTACATTACTCATATAAATAGTAATCTTGCTCCTTGGGGATAGGTTAGATAGGGTAATTTAGTTTAGCATAGCTGTTATTTGCTTTCTATGATTCAAAAACAAAGGAGATAATATGGGAGGTAAGAAACTACGCATCACATTGTGAATTCTTTGCTTCCTGATCATTTGGATTTAATTTAGGCACTTGCATCTCATTTATAAAAACATAAAAAACACACATAAATGGTGGACCGGGCCGCAACTGGTAAAATACATTTAAACCTTCATTTAATTCTACGGTATCAGGGACACTAACTGGATGGATTCCTCGCACCAAATGATAAATGATCTAATTGGGAATGATTATTGAGGAGAATCCCTATTTTCGGTTCCTAGGATTTTCCAGGCATCAACAGTCATATACATCATATAGGAATAATCATAAAAATAGACTCATAAAAACCCATACAAATATAAAAAGGTGCATCCATGTGAATATATATCATAAATATCATGTTCAATACAAAATGAGAAGCTCCACATGCTTTCTTGGCTGATCATACATATCATTAAAAATCCCCGTGCTCAAACATGTTGGGGGAAACATCACAAGATACTAGTCTAATTCATCCTCCTATGACTCTATGTCCTCGTATGAGTCCTCCTCCTCATTGGATCTCTACTCCTCCATTGGAACGTCACCTTGTGGCACTTCTCTAACATACTCAGTAACAACCGTGATCCTCGTCATGAGAGAGATCCACTCGGGAGGATACCTATAGTATGTGGCAATTAGATCATCGTCAAGGTACTGCCACCCATCGCTGGTGACCCCATCTAGAAGCCTTTCCACATATATCCGTAGTGAGTACAATTTTGTAATCCACCATTATCTCTACCCATCATAGGGTGGATCGAAACCATCCACCCTGCCCCTGCATCATTGCTACCCACTAGAGGGTGCATCCCCATGTATGCACATGCACATAGTATGCCATCAGTATCTATCACACACATGATATAGCTACCACTATGATTGTAAAATATATATGAATGCAAAAAAAAATCATCATGTATACTTACCGTCAAGTCCCCAGACCTGTCCTGGAGGTCAAGGAAAATCTGGGTCTCCCCAATAATCCATCCCTGCGTATGGATAGTTCTCTATGAGGAGTGGAAGCTATCACCACTATGAAAAAATATCTCAGGTGAAGAAACAAACCACCAAGCCTCCTCCCTCTCTGATCATCATCTCACACCATCTCCTCATGCGAGGATCACAAGGTCCCCCCTCATGCACCTCCTAATGCAGTCGCAATGTAGGTAGTCGCTCAAAGAAAAATGAGCACAAGAAGGAGGGGAAATAGAAGTCCACAACCACCAAGCTGGACTAGTTCGGCACACAATGAACTGAGATCAAGTACATCTAGGCCCACCCATAGTAAGTTCCCCTCAACACTCTCTCCACCATCAATAGTTGACCGCCTAAGATCTTGTGTGGCCTCGTCGATCCTAGTATGTGTAGCACCATAACTGCCACTTCTTGAGTCTTGAGACTCTCTATGTCACACACAAATATGTATGGCTTGTGCACATATGTTGAGGCATAGAAATTATTGGTTCAAAGGTCATCCATCAACACCCCCCTCAGAAGCTTTGACGAGGTGTCATCGATCATGCCTAGTAGTGGGAGGTCAATAAAAAAATATACATCTCAAAGGGTGATCTCCAAATGCTCACCCTATATGATGAAACACTCGGATTCTCGATCTCAATAACTAACCAACTTGTCGAGGAACCATTTTGTTGAATGTATAAAGGGGATATGAAAAAATTCAGTAGCCCACACCAGACGAGTTTGTCCTGTACCAATCCATGACCAATTGATTTTGTTTAAAAAAATATAGAATCTTAAGAAAAATTCAACGATACTTAGAGATTTTACTGAAGAGTTCTACAAGGTAAATATTAGATCTGGACATATAGAGGACACAACTAAAAGGGTATCTAGGTATGTTTATAGTCTAAGGTTTTATATAAAAGATGAATTAAGCTTGTTGTCATTGATATCTGGGTAGGAAACATATCAGGTTACTTTGAAGGATAAGGAGAAGCTGATGAGAAAGCAGAGTCAGAAAGCAAAGGTGAGAAGCTTTGGAGGAAAGGAAAAACAACGGTAAGGTGAAGCTAGAAGTTAAAACTAGGAAGTACATCCTAATAGAACCAATGATAACAGAGGTGGAAGAGTTGCTTCAAGAGGAAGAGGTAGAGGAAGAGGTGGACAAGTGACATGTTATACATGTGGGAATATTGGCCATATGTCATGGGATTGTCCATATAATGTTGTAAGGAAAATAGGAGCACAAGTAGTGCAAGCTAAACTTGAAGCTCCAAAGGAATTAGAGGTGGCTAAGAATTACCCTGAAGAAGGTGAAGTCTTGTTGTTAAGGAAGGTAATTGATGAATCAGACCAAAGGAGGACCTGTTAAAAACAATTTGCAAGGCCAAAGGTAAGTGCTTCAAATTGATAATTAATAGTGGTAGTACTGATAATTTAGTGTCTACATGAATGGTGGACAAGCTAAATTTAAAGAGGTTAGTACATCCAAGACCATAAAGAGTTGCATGTCTGCAAAAAAGTTAACAAGTTCTTGTGAATGAACAATGTCAAATAAAGTTCCAGATTGGGAATTATCAGGATGAGGTAAGATGTGACATCATAGAAATGGATTCTTATCACATTTTATTAGGTAGGCCTTGGAAGTTTGACAGAGAAGCACTGCATGAGGGAAAGAGGAATGTCTATTCATTTGAAATGAATGGGAAGAGACACACTCTTCATCTATTTAGAGGTAAGCAAGAGGAATTCAATAATCAATTACTAATGATGACTAATAAGAGGATTGTAAATGATTCGGAAGAGGAAGATGAGGTGAAATTAATTTCACAAGTAAATGATTTTGAAATTGAAATGACTAACAAGGTGTGCACTGATTTGATGAAGGAAAGAACATACCAAAAATAAATATCAAATGCAAGCATGAAATTGATGGAGGAAGCACAATGTGAAGTCATAAATGGTGGTGAGAGGTATATGACTAATGAAATTACTAAGGATGGTGATGTAACAGAAACAGGAAAAGGGGAGAAGAGCCAAGAAATTCAATCAAAGAATTCTTGCATGGCAGACATTTTTATGCTAATAAGTTTTATGTTCACTTTTTTAACACGTAGGTTGATCTGTTCATATGAATATGAAGATCAACCTACTGATAAGTTGTCTATAGGTCATATGGAAGAGGAACTTGTGCGTTCTATGAATTCTGAACATATGCTGAAGGAACCAAAAGACTTGTTGCAAAAAGGGTGCCAGAAGATATGGTTGAAGGGAATTTTCAAGATGATAACACTGCCTATATTTACACTTTGGGTATCTGTTGCAATCCTACAAAAAAAACAAGGAAGGAGCTCATGGACATGATCCCATGAATAGTTTCAAGTTGGGGAGTTTGATGCAGGGGCATAGATTTCCTATGTGGAGTCATTTATGACTCACTATGTTATTTGGAATTTCAAAGAGACCTAGGGTCTCTCTTATGTAATTTGTTTTTTTTGTTAAAAGTTGAATAAAAAAATGGATAAGGATCTTCGATCCTTGCATATGTAACATATAAGATAATATTGGTTAACTCTGTTGAGTATTTCTAGTAGTTTCTTAGTGAGTCATAGGGTTTAGAGAGTTTGAATTAGATTTGAATTCCTTTATTATAGGATCTGGAAACAGAGTCCTCTTGTACTTAATTTAGTTCTAGTCATTGTGATAGGGATCATGGGGAATAGTTCACATAGATTTTGGATAGCTCAACAATTTTGGAGAGTTCGATAGAAGGAAGGCTGAGAACATAAATTACCCGGAGCAAACACAGATCAAGATACTATGGCACTTTACTCTCTGTAAATTGATCCAAGAAGGAAATTTTTTTGAAGTCCTCCAATCTCAGAAAAACTAGCACCATATCGAAGGGCTCATCGAGACGATTCCAACGGCGTTCATTTCACCTCAAACGGACTCCGTATGAAAAAGTTATCGCGTTCTGTTCTATAAGGTCAACAGGCAAATTTGGAAAATAGAGGTGCCATGTGGCACCACTGATAGGGTGACACGTGGAATCTGTACTGTACAAACATGATGACATGGCATGATAATGTGGCATGCTGACATGGCATGATGATGTGGCATGATGACATGGCATGATGATGTGGCATGATGACATGGCATGGTGATGTGGCATGGTGACATGGCATGATGAAGTGGGATGATGACTAGCATGCATGCATGCATTTTTGCTTGAAATGAGTTTTAGGACATTCATGCATTTACTCATGAGAAATTGTAAAATGATTAATATTTGAAGTGAGTGGAAAAATTACTCACATATTACTCATTTATTTTATTCCTTGAGTTGTTATGAAGTTAATGCATGGTTGTAACCAAAAACAAGCATGCCATATTTGTAAAGAAGTTGTAACAAGTTGGTTTATTATTTAATAAAAAGCCCAACCATATGAAAACCAACTTGGGGAAGTTGTAACCAAGGCCAAGATAAGCAAATTAGTTGCAACCAAAGGAATCCATGAGAGTCATGTGAAGAAGGGCAAGACAACCTATATAAACCCATTCAATTGCCATTTTCCACTCATGCTTTGGAGTGGAGACTTTGTAGCTAAAGGAGAGAAGGGAGATTGCATAGCTCTGCAGGAGGAAGGTACGAGTGTTTATACTCGTTTTACACCGTCTTCGGGCTTCAGAGTTGCTGGAAGCAGTCTTGTTGTGCTTTGGGCAGTGGTTCTCTTCCTGAGCATTGTCGCCAAGGTATAATTGTATCATTGCCATGTATTTTTCCTTATGCTGAGATTATAAATCAGCCCTCATATTGAGAAGCAGGCCCAGAGACGTAGTCCATCTTGGACGAACTCCGTTATCAACTTGTTGTATTTATGTGCGTGTTGTCTATGCTGTTTGGTTCTCTTCTTATGGATTTGTGAGCTTCGTTCATGCTCTTTATGCAATTCATGTTAACATCATAGAGTAGCAAAGATCTTGTTTTTGGATCATGTGGTATCAGAGCAGGTTATTTGACGTTGGATTGTGAGTGTGGATTCTCACGAGGGCTAAACTGCAAGCTGGTGAGGGTACATTAGAGCCTTACAATTCGGAGATCGGATGTGCACATCGAAGGAGGAATATGGATGCTAATGATGCCTGCATCGAGATGGAGGAAAAATTTCACAAGGTCTTCTACATGATTGCCGACAAGGTAGACAAGTTGTTTGCATACTATGAAGAACACATGGCAAAAGAAAGAAAAGGCAGTGAAGTAAAGAAGGAAGACAAAGAAGTGAAGGACGAAGGCAACGCTTTACTTAACCAAGGAGGAGGTGGCGAAGAGCCTCCTGAGCCTCCCTCTTCACCTTCAGCTTCAAGCACAAGTTCAAGTGCTTCTTCCTCATCTCATTCTCAGCATTCCAAGGTTCCTCACAAAGAGCCTCAAAAGAAGCCCTTATTGAAGCTCGATGTGAAGTTTGATTTTCCCATGTTCAATGGGGAAGCAAATGCAGAGAAGTTGAACAATTGGATAAGGCAAATTGAGGTCTATTGCCGAGTCCAGTAGATAAAAGAAGAAGATGTCAAGATTCAGTTGCCTTCACTTCGGTTGACATGCACCGCACTTGTATGGTGGGATAGCAAGCTTCAGCAAGGTAGCAAACAAATGGGTAATCTTCTCTCATCGTGGTCTACTTTCATTTTTGCTTTACGTAAGCAATTTTATCCGTTGGGTTATGTTCAAAAGGCTATGATGGATTGGAAAAGTTTTAGACAAGGCAAGGGTCAGAGTGTTCAGAATTTTACTGAAGAATTTAGAAAGAAAGCTTTAGAGTTGAATATTTCTTTAGATTCTCCTGACACTCTTTTGAAGTACATTGGTGCTCTTCATCATTATCTACGCCATACTTTGCTGTTGTTGAATCCTACTAGTGTGGATGAAGCAAGTGTTCAGGATACTCATCTTGAGAGCAGGGGTAATCATTTGCAAGAATACCATTAGAAGGATCCTTTCAAGCACAACAACAACCACAAATTCAAGAAAAAAGACAAGATCAAGAAGACAGCTACTGCCAAGAAGGAAGGAGGAAAGCTCCATTGCAACCATTGCGACACTGATGGGCATGATGAAGAAAGTTGTTGGAAGTTGCATCCTGAACAAAGGCCAAAGCATTATGGAAGCAAAAAGAAGAAAAATACCATTGCAACAGCGCAAGGAGATTTGGGTTTCGACTCAGGTGACGAAACCATGATTACAGCCGTGCGAATGCAAGGTAACAAAACTCCTCATACTGGTTCAATTTCTACTCATTTTTCTAAAGAAAATGATAAAAGAAGAAGTGAGTTGTTTCACATAAGAGTTGTGTCTAAGCATACAAATATTGAAACATTATTTGATCCGGGTTCTCAAGTAAATTTGATCTCAGAATCAGTTGTTAAGAAGTTGGGCATACAGACTAAACCTCACCCCAACCCTTATCCTCTTGGATGGGTATGTGATAATGCTAAGCTACAGGTGACTAAGCAATGCAGGTTAAGGTTTGCAATTGCTTCAACGGTTGATCGATGAGGTGGACTTAGATGTTTTTCCTCTTGACATCTGCGGTATCGTATTGGGAAGCCCATACTTGTATGATCGAAAACCAGTATTCTTCCGTCATGAGAACAAGTACAATCTCACCAAAAATGGGGTGGAGTACATTGTGAGAGCTCGCAGTATGAAGGCTAACACCACTCTTATTAGTGCAGGACATATGAAGAGACTCATCAACACTAATAAGAGATACATGCTCATGGTTGTGAGAGCAAAAGATGTTGAAGCATCCGATGCTTTCAAAGGTTGTGATCCTTCTCATAAAAAGGCTATGATTGATATTGTGGCTAACTATGATGAAATATTTCAGGAACCTACAAGTTTTCCTCCCAAAAGGGAGATTCAGCATGAGATTCATCTCCAGAAAAATGCCCCTCTTCCTAATGTGGGCATGTACAGGTTGTCCGTAGTTACCAAGTACAAAAAGGGTACTAGTAACAAAGTGGTAGATATGCTTTCTAGACCTCCTATTGTTGCATCTATTGTCTTGAAAAATGCTTTTTTATCCCATGAAAGTAATATTGATCTGTATGCTACTGATGATGATTTCAAGGAGATTTATGAGAAGCTAACCAATGGCACACAGGTGTAAGAATACTATTTGCAGGGAAAGTTGCTCTATCATTTGGGCAAGTTATGTGTTCCTATCAGTGAAAGAGTCCATGTAATATGAGAATCTCATACTTCTCTTATATCAGGGAATTTTGGGGTAGGCAAGACTTTGGCTCATTTGCAAAGACTTGTGTATTGGCTTCGCATGAAAGACATTGTAACAAAATATGTAAAGGGGTGTGTGATGTGCTCTACTTGTAATCCCACTAATAGAAAATTGGGGCTGTACTCACCACTTCCTGTTCCTTCCCATCCTTGGGAAAGCATTTCCATGGATTTTGTGGGGAGTTTTCCTATGTCTAGGAGGGGTCATGACTACTTGTATGTGGTTGTGGATAGGTTTAGAAAGATGTGTATTCTTATGCCATGTAAAAAGTAGGTCACTGCAGAGCAGGATGCTTCTCTTTTCTTTCAGCATGTATGGGTTCACTTTGGACTTCCTACGTCCATTATCTCGGATCGGGACTCTTGATTCCTTGGAGAGTTTTGGACAAAGTTATGGTGTATGATGGACACCAAGTTGAAGAGGAGCACCGCTTTCCATCCATAGACCGATGGATAGACAGAGGTAGTCAACAGGACAGTTGTCCATTTTCTTCAAGGCTATTGCAACAATCATCCTAAGTTATGGGATGAACAGATCCAGTATGTGCAGCATGCCTACAACAGGGTTATGCATTCTTCTACTAAGATCTCGTCATTTGAGACATGTTTTGGGTACTTTCCAAAGACTCCATTGGACTTGACTTATGGGAGAGAGGCTGAGTCAAGCACTTCCAAGGATGAATACAAAGCCCACCGGTTCATTCAGAGAGTTCAATAGGTACATCAAGCAGTGCAAGAGCAGTTGGAGAAGAGTCAAGCCCAGTATAAGGCTCGCCATGACAAGCATAGAGTTGATCATCAGTTTTAGGTGGGAGATCAAGTATGGCTTCACATCAGCAAGGCAAGGATGAAAGGAGAAGGAAAGAAGCTCAAGCCTATTAGATATGGTCCCTTCACCATCTTGGAGAAGACTGGGACAAATGCTTTTCGCTTAGAGCTACCGCCATACATGCATATCTACTCAGTGGTGAATGTGGAGAACTTGAAACTCTATGAGCCTCCCATGATCATGGATGAAAGGGAGAATGTCTCATTGCCATCAGTTGATGAATTTGCTCCTGAGTACATGGATGAGCTAAAGGAAGATGTCATCTTGGATAGAAGGACAAGGACTTCTCGCAGAGGTGATGTTGATTATCTTCAAGTGGGCATCAAAGGAACTCATCCAAGCAAATCCAAGTGGATCAAGAAGGGGAAAGTGATGGATAAATTCCCTCACCTACCAGTTGATTAGTAAAGGCTTTTGGAGGCCAAAAGCTTCTCAGTGGGGAGGAATGATCTAGGAGGATCCAAGAAGGAAATTTTTTTGAAGTCCTCCAATCTCAGCAAAACTAGCACCTGATCGAAGGGATCATCGAGATGATTCCAACGGTGTTCGTTTCACCTCAAACGGACTCCGTATGAGAAAGTTATCGCGTTATGTTCTAGAAGGTCAACAGGCAAATTTGACAAAAAGAGGTGCCATGTGGCACCACTGACAGGGTGAGACGTGGAATCCATACTATACAAACATGATGACATGGCATGATAATGTGTCATCATGATGTGGCATGATGATGTGGCATGCTAACATGGCATGATGATGTGGCATGTTGACATGGCATGATGATGTGGCATGCTAACATGGCATGATGATGTGGCATGATGACATGGCATGGTGATGTGGCATGATGACATGGCATGCTGATGTGGCATGGTGACATGGCATGATGAAGTGGCATGATGACTAGCATGCATGCATTTGTGCTTGAAATGAGTTTTAGGACATTCATGCATTTACTCATGAGAAATTGTAAAATGATTAATATTTGAAGTGAGTGGAAAAATTACTCACATATTACTCATTTATTTTATTCCTTGAGTTGTTATGATGTTAATGCATAGTTGTAACCCAAAACAAACATGCCATATTTGTAAATAAGTTGTAACAAGTTGGTTTATTATTTAATAAAAATCCCAACCATATGAAAACCAACTTGAGGAAGTTGTAACCAAGGCCAAGATAGGCAAATTAGTTGCAACCAAAGGAATCCATGAGAGTCATGTGAAGAAGGGCAAGACAACCTATATAAACCCATTCAATTCCCATTTCCCACTCATGCTTTGGAGTGGATACTTTGTAACTAAAGGAGAGAAGGGAGATTGCGTAGCTCTGCAGGAGGAAGGTACGAGTGTTTATACTCGTTTTACACCGTCTTCAGGCTTCGGAGTTGCTAGAAGCAGTCTTGTTGTGCTTTGGGCAGTGGTTCTCTTCCTGAACATTGTCACCAAGGTATCATTGTATCATTGCCATGTATTTTTCCTTATGCTGATATTATAGATCGGCCCTCCTATTGAGAAGCAGGCCCGGAGACGTAGTCCATCCTGGATGAACTCCGTTATCAACTTGTTATCTTTATGTGCATGTTGTCTATGTTGTTTGGTTCTCTTCTTATGGATTTGTGAGCTTCGTTCATGCTCTTTATGCAATTCATGTTAACGTCATAGAGTAGCAAAGATCTTGTTTTTGGATCATAAATTGACTTTTTATGTTGTAATTTAAGCTTTGAAATCTCTCATGAATGATAAAACTAGTTTTCAATAAGTTTTGTGTTGAATTTATGGTTGATTGAGATGATAATGGCACGATTTCATTAAATTTATATGCTGGTAATATATGCACATTGTTTACTCCATTAATTTGAGTGAAAAATGGATAAAATCGTTCAACAAATTTGTTATGGTATTCACTCCTATTTTATGTGAAGCTCTTAGTCTCTCGAGTTTAAAAGTAATGGAGAAGAGTGGGAGTATTGTTTACCCACTATCCTGGTTGCACATTGATAAAATTAACTCAAACAAAAGAAAAATCAAAGAATCCATTGGAAAACATGGTATTGGATTGACCTCTAGATTGAATGAGACCTCACAGTGCTGCGTGTATGTCCAAACTAGTTGTGAATTCAAGGAGAGACCACCTGCGCATCGAAGGAGGGTGAAAAGGAGACCAGGAAGCCATGGAGAGATGCACCTCAACAATGCGGGATGAATTCCTTGAAAATGATACAGAGTTAGAGAGTGCACATTCTGTTGCAGCGACTGCAGGTCATACTATTGTTCATGATATGAGTGTTAATGTGGATCTGCATTTTGGTTGCTTAACATGTGGTGATGGAAAATTATATGAACTATATGGAAGGTATCCTTCTCCTACATGCCATGGAATTAGTTGAATTGAAACCTTATTAAATGATTTTTAGCTGAAGGAAGTGTATGGGCATATATACACTTGTGAAGATCCCCATGTGTAAGATCTTAGAGGGTAGATAGTCAACATTTTTGGTATCAGAGAAAAATAGTATTTGTTTCTCAAAACTGAGGAATTGTTATTTTATGAGGTAGGATTTTTTGTTGTATAAAAGGAAAGATCATATTTTCTCCTAAATTGCTAACAGATTCAGAGCAAGATATTACTGACAGAGAAATATTATTCCAAGAAATGGATGCTAGGGTTGGGTGAGGTCGAGGTAGGAGAGGAAGACCTACTACCAATGCAGAGTTAAGAGAGGAGGTAATAAATTTAAGAGAAAGGTTGGAAGCCTTGTAGACCTCTAGACATCGAGAGCACACTGAAGATACAAGTGAAGAAGAGATACCAGATGAGGAGGAGAAGACAACTGTTGAAACTCTTGAGGTAAGAATACTGAAATCAATATTTGGTCCATGTTCAAGTTCAAAGGTTGATCTACCATTCTATAATGGATGCTTGGATCCAAAGGAACTAGTTGATTGGATCAATGCTATGAACAAACACTTTGATTATGCTAAAGTGAAGGAATACAAGAAGGTTAGATTTGTTGTCACAAGGTTGAGAGAGTATGCACCCTTGTGGTGGGATGGTTTACAAGAGGAGAGGATCTTGAACAAAAATCCAAGATCAATAGTTGGAGCAGAATGATAGTTAAGTTAAGAGGAAAGTTTATTCCTAAATATTACCAATTGATTTTGTTTAGGAAAATGTAGAATCTTAAGCAAAATTCAATGACAGTCAAAGAGTTTACTAAGGATTTCTATAAGATAAATATCAGATCTGGACATATAGAGGACACACCTGAAAGGGTATCTAGGTATGTTAATAGTCTAAGGTTTGATATACAAGATGAATTAATCTTGTTGTCATTGAGATCTATTGAGAAAGCATATCAGGTTAATTTGAAGGATGAGGAGAAGTTGATGAGAAAGCAGAGTCAGAAAGAAAAGGTGAGAAGCCCTGGAGGAAAGGAGCAATAATAGAAAGGTGAAGCTATCATTTCAAAACAATAAGTACATCATAACAAAAACAATGATAACAGAGGTGGAAGAGTTTCTTCAAGAGGAAGAGGCAGAGGAAGAGGTGGACAAGTGAGATGTTATATACATGTGGGAAAATTGACCATATGTCATGGGATTGTCTAGAGAATGTTTTAAGGAAAAGAGGAGCAAAATTAGTGCAAGATGAACCTAAAGCTCCAAAGGAATTAAATGCAGCTGAGAATTACCCTGAAGAAGGTGAAGCCTCATTGGTAAGGAAGGTAATTTATGAATCAGACCAAAGGAGGAGCATGTTCAAAATATTTTGCAAGGAAAAAGGTAAGTGCTGCAAATTGATAATTGATAGTGGTAGTACTGATAATTTGGTGTCTACATGAATGGTGGACAAGATGAATTTAAATAGGACAGTACATCCAAAACCATACCGAGTTGCATGGATGCAAAAAGGTCAATAAGTTCTTGTGAATGAAAAATGTCAAGTAAAGTTTCAGATTGGGAATTATCAAGATGAGGTAAGATGTGACATCATAGAAATGGATGTTTGTCATGTTTTATTAGGTAGGCCTTGGCAGTTTGACAAAGAAGAAGTGCATGAGGGAAAGAGGAATGTCTATTCCTTTAAAATGAATGTGAAGAGATATAGTATTGATCCATTCAGAGGTAAGCAAGAGGAAGTCAATAATCAATTATTGATGATGGTTTATAAGAGGATTATGAATGATTGGGAAGCTGAAGATGAGGTAAAAGTAATTTCCCTAGTAAATGATTTTTAAATTTAAATGACTAAGAAGGTGTGCATTGATTGGTTGAATGAAAGAACATACAAATAGGAAATATCAAATACAAGAATGGAATTGATTGAGGAAGCACAATGTAAAGTCATAAAGGGTGGTGAGAGGTATATGACTAATGACATTACTAAGGATGGTGATGTGACAGAAACATGAAAAGGAGAGAAGAGCCAAGAAATTCAATCAAAGAATTCTTGCATGGCAAGAATTTTTATGCTAATAAGCTTTATGTTCACTTTTGTAACAGGGAGGTTGATTTGTTCATATGCAGATGAATATCAATCTATTGATAAGTTGTTTTTAGGTCAGATGGAAGAGGAAATTGTGCATTCTATGAAGTCTGAACATATGCTGGAGGAACCAAAAGACTTGTTGCAAATAGGGTGCTGGAAGATATGGCTGAAGGGACTATTCAAGATGAGAACACTGCCAAGATTTACACTTTGGGTATCTGCTGCAATCCTATAGAAAAATAGCAGGGAGGGAGCTCATGGACAGAAGACACAATAGGATTTGACCCCAAAATTCGATGACAGAATCTGACGACATCTGATGTAAAGTACATTTTTGTCGGATTATAATGATGAAAAGCACTGTTTTGTTCAATTTCTTTTTGTTGTCTTGCAAATTCGCTGATTTTTCCACTTTCATGTTTGTTGGTTGTTCTACAAGGCTTGTTGTTGGTTAAGCGATGAAATCTTGTCAAATTTGTGACAATTGGTGCAATGTCGTCAGATTTGCAATGAATAGTGTAGGGATGGTCACCGCAATTTCGATGAGCCTAGGTTATTTTTTCAAAATATTATAAAAGCATATTTACAATGGTAAGTAGGTTCATATCGTTGGATATCCAACGATAGTGAAATTATACATGTAAACATTTTTAAACATTCCAACATGTTTGCTATAGAAGCAACAGACGGTTTCTAGAAATTATTTATTCCTTGATGGACAGTTTGTGGAATTGTTTTATTCTTTGACGATTGGTTTGTGGATTTTTCTTCTTCGACATACAGTTTACGAGAATTTTTTTATTCTCAACAAACCACTGTTTGATAAAATTGTGATCCATGGAACTTTATTTTTTAATATTGTCGATAGTATTCATTCACGAAGTTTGT
>LPNX011077320.1:17284-84721 GCA_001517045.1 Pseudotsuga menziesii | reverse complement strand
TAATTTTAAATACATATATATAAAAAATAAAAAATAAAAAATAAAACATAAAACAATAACAAACAAACTCACCTTGCAATAACTGTTGTGTGCTATTTTCATTTCATCTTCTAGAGAACGCTTCTTCCTCTATGCATCTCATCGAGTGCCTATTGAGCTCATTCAGTGATGATATGAGCAACTTGGCCGGAGAGTAATATCTGAGATTGATACCAATACAAATTCTCACTTCATCTTCATGCACATGCTTCTTCCTCTATGCATCTTGTCGAGTTCCCATGGAGTTCATTCCATGATGATCTGAGCAACTCGACCAGAGAAGAATATCAGAGACTGAGCTAGTGACTGGATAGTGGGAGCAATGATTTGGACCCAAGAAGACTAAGGAGAGTGGATTGTGGTTGTGTAGCAGAAAAGGAGGGAAATTAGAAAAGAAACTGTAAGCCGAGATAATGCATAAAAAAATTGTGAGTACCATGCCCTAATTCATTTCTATTTTAAAAATTCTAAAGTTATTTTGCAAATATCTAGGGTTTCATTACTAACTCAATATTCCTTGGGGTTTCATTGTGAATTTGTTAAATGCACTATGTTTTTGGTAATTAAACAATTAGTTTGTCATTGAGTTTGGGCATGAGTTTGTGGAGCGTCTGAGGAGGAGACTTGGTGGATTTTTTCCGTGAATTCATACATTGTTGGCCAAGAAATTTAGAGGGGTACATGACAAGGTTGAGATCTCTTCTATATTTGGAGGTCTTAATTGTCTCAGACAATCTCAATGTTTTCAAATGTTGTCCTAAATGTGTTATTTGAACCTGCATAGTAGATCATATTGCACCAAAAAACTCTATTGAGGGATGGAAAGTTCACCCTTGAAGAGTTTGGCGGTGTGAAATCCTACCCTTGGGTGTATATTAGATGCACCCAAGTGTGAAATCTAGGAGAAGGCACACGTACCCTAACCATTTAGTTTTTTACACAAAACTTCGACTATAATTCAAGATCATTATAAAAAGCCTAGGTTAGAAAGCAACTCAAACCTAACCCAGTATTTTCCAAATTGTAGCGACAAAAGGGATTTTCTAGAAGTATTTAAAATGTTATGCAGTTATTCTTTCAGTTTTTTTATTATAAAAAACGTATATTAGAAAACAAATCAAACCTAAACCAGTAATTTCCAAACTGTAGCGACAACAGAGATTTTCCATAAGTTATTTTGTTTGGCTATCAAAATATAAGAAAAACACAGAAAAGCAATAGCTAGAATATTAATAAGATTAAACATTGGAAAGGAAACAACTATCATTGAATTTTTCTCTCTTCCTACTGCCACCTATATTAATCAATGAATATAATCCATCTCAGCTTTAAATAACTCTTATGCCATGTTTTTAGGTTTGTGGAACAATTTGCATTTGACCACGTGTTTACACATTTACAAATGTGATATTTTCATTGATTTATTTTAAATCATGCATATATGTTTTGGTTACATTAGAATTCAAAGCAACAGATGGGCCTCACCATGCCTATTTAAAATACATAGGATTTTCAACCAAGCACCGCTGCATTAGCATCTTCAACAAGGAATTTTGAAGGAAGTATAAAGTTGAAATTAAAAGGAGCTCCATCAGTGAATAAGGACATGCATCATTAGTGTTCAAAGTTGCAAGGGACTAGCAAGATTATAAAACCCATTTTTATCAAGCACGTGTAGCCTTCACTACTCCACTACATTGCTTAATTATTGAAATACATAATTGCTTATATTGTAATTCAGAATGATTTCCTCATTTATCTCTATTTAAATAACTTCAAATAGAGGTAGGCCTTGTTATATAGTTGTTTTCTTCAACATGAAATCCACCCGAAACATATCATTCTAGCTCCATCCCTCATTACTAAGACAACACATGAAACAATGCAAACTGACAAGATAAAAAGGGAATAAATCAGCAAATATTGTAGACTAATATAAATGTATTTAAAACATTGTTTTCATTCTGAATGTGCCAAGTAGCAGATATGAAAATGTCAGCTCTTCACCACCATGGATTAGACTACTTGAATGTTGTAGCAATCTGCTGCGATTTCAGTGAATGATATATATATATATGAGTGTTGTAGGTTACCACTGGGAAAGATGCCTCCAAGAATTCCTGTAGCAGTTGGTTTGATTTCTCCCATTATTTTGGTGGTACTTACTTGAAATCTCCCAACTCTGTTCAAGTTAGCATTTCCTTAGGGTTGAAAATTAATATGTTAATGTTATGCCATAACTTACTCTCCAATATTGTCTTAAAGATGGCATGAAACCTTGTAAAATCATATTTCCAAATCAACACTACCTTCTGCTGAAATATTGTAACTTCGAAGAATATTCTATATGTAGCTTTTTGTGGTCCCCGATGGTCCTACCGGGATAACCACTTGTATTAATTTGTACCCCAATGCTTCTAATAGGAATAACTAATAAGAGTCATGAGGTAGTCCCCTATAATTGTAAAGTTGGGTCATTAGCACCCCAGTGTGGTTACTTGAGCCTACATGTGTAACTCGAGCCTACATGTCGGATTTAATTATTAAAGTGAACGAATGAATACAAATAGAGTGTGGCTCTCCTCATTTGGAACACACACTCTCACTTGTGTAGCGCATTAGTGGAGAAGAGAGAAGTAGCTAGAGAAGGAGGAGGATCAGGCTTTGATCTCCTTTTTGGTTTTATCTTTTATCTTTTGGGGCATCCATATTGAGGAAGATTTTGCTGGGTTTTTACCTTTACGGTTTTCCCAGGATAAATCTTTGTGTTCTTTTTGTATGGTTGTGCTTGTCTATCTTTCAGTGATCCTATTTATATGCTTTTGTTATGAAATTCAAATGAAATACTAATGATCTAGCTTAGCATATGAAAATTCAACATGGTATCAGAGCCACCCTAAAAGAATACATTGTGCAGCTACAGAAGCTAGGGATTCTTACTTTTTGGGTCTCTCTCCACAATCGATCAGCAAAAGAAGGCTAGGCCGACTCTCCATTGAAGGGCGCATTTTTCTGTTGAAGAGGAATTCGATTCTGAGCATTTTCAATTTTTGGTGTGAGAAATTAGGGATTTCTACAGAAGAAGAATTTTTGAGTGAGCCCAACACAGGATTTCTCTTCTCATCAAAATCAAATTTTAGAGACATGGATCAATATTTTTGGTTGGGTGAAATTGTGGGAAAGTCAAACCCTAGTTCGACCCTGAGCTAGAAAAACCCTAAATACTAAAACTGATACATTTTGGTACATTTGCTATATCTATGGATTGGCCAAGGATCAGGAGCTTAAAATTGTAGAGGTTGAAGCTAAAATAATGATGTACACTGTGTCCAAAATTCAGTCTTGGAATCGCTATAATTTGGGATATATGATCCCTCCACGTTAGGGTTCCAACCTGTTCCAGGATTCATCCCTAAACAGGACACCTGGGGAGAATTTCTATATCTTGGGCTACAAATATTCAAATGAAATTTTGGAAGATGTTCGAGAAAGGGCACTAAATTTAATTTTTTTGGTCCAATTTTCAGACTCATAAGATGAAACAGTGACACATGGCAGTCTGTACCACTTCACTATTCTGAACAGTCCTGTAACAGGTCACCTTGGGAAAATGATCATGAGTCCCAATTGGTGACACCAATTCTGATGAAACCTATGGTTTTGGAACAGGGACATGTGAGGCTACCTCAGTACTAATTTTTAGACATAGAGGAGCAGAAATTTCGGAGATAGTGCAGAAACAGTATCAGGCATTTCTGCAGGAGAAATTGGAAAACTAGGGCTTCCTCTTCCGAGAGCTTCCCTCCACAGTTTTCAGAAAAGGACTACATTTGGAAGCCCAGATTGAAGAGATATATATTTATATCCAATAATATATGAAATATTCCAAGTTTTGAAAATTAGGGTTTCTTTGACAAACCAACTCCGGAACCAGGATGGACACCTCAAATTGGTAAGATCCAATCTTTTGCTATTTCCATTTGAGGTTCTCATCAGCTTGATGATAAGCTTGGTGAAGTTGAAAACTTTCAAGCATGGAAGTATTTGATCTCTCTGAAGAAAATGAACTAGACACCTACATGAGTAGAGAGGTTCCAGTTCCAAAGGGAGATGAGGCTCAAAGCCTTACACCAAAAGAACTTGGTCAAGGCCAAGAAGATCATTGCTGATTCAGTCATGGATCAACTTGTACCACAAGTGTCTTCCCTAAAGACACCGAAAGAGTTGTTTTATTCCTTGACCAAGCTATTTGAAGGAAAGAACATACATTAGAAGATGACCTTAAGAAACAGGTAAAAGAAGAAGTGAAGAATGCAGAAGTGGTGATAGCCACCTTGAATGGCCTCCCAGGATCATGGGATTCATTCATGCGAGGAATGTGTGCTAGAAGGAAGTGATTACTTTCTATTGACTTTGGGAAGAAGAAGACGCTTGAATCATAAGAAGAGAAGAAGAATATGGGAGCAATTGAAGATCAATCTCTCACCATTCAAAGAATATCCCTCAAGCGATGAGGAATATGAAGAACTCAATTCTTGAAGAACCTCTTATCCATATTATCATTTAGATAAGAAATGATGATGTCATGGATAAAAAAGATGATGAAGTAGAAGGATCAAGAAGGAGTCTACCCACAAAATGAATAAAAGATAAGTATTCAATTGTCATTTCATGATATTGTTTTGTTATACATTTGATTATATTTAGTTGATGTGTTATACATGATAGCATGGTTGCATTAATGACAGTAGTGAGATATGGACGAATGTTGTGTTGGCTAAATAGTTGCACTATGCATAAGAATTTGTCATTATGCATATTTTTTATGAAAGATTTCTAACCATGCAACTGGTGCATTTGAATTGTAGGAAAGGTCCTGTACAACTTCCTACAAGAAAATAAGGATGAGACTTGTTCTGAAGAACAAGTAATGACAATTCAATAAACATGAATCTGAAGCTCCTAGGGTGAGAGACATCATGACGAAGGAAAGAGCTTGAAAGAGCAATAGATCCACCTCGAAGGATGAAGACCACCATGGATATGAAAGAAGTTATGATCAAAGAGTAACAATTGATCATGAGGAATGATGTATTCGATATGGTTTCAAGACATAAAGGGAAGTACGTAGTATCTTCCATATGGATCTACAAGAACAAGTGTACAAAGCAAGGTTCGTGATTTGCCTAAGAAAGAATAGACTATGACATGACATACTCTATTGACAAGTATAGAACCACCTGTATAGAATGAAGAGGGAAGATGATACTCCACTTCAGGGGGAGTGACTACAGAAGATATCTAAGTTCAACATGGTATGACATGATGGACAACTTCCTGATAGATAGAGACTTTACCAAGAGTAAAGTGGATTCCAACCTTTAAGGTTGAATGCAGAAGACTAGGATATGTTGATGACCTGGAAAGACGAACTCATGGAAGATGTTATGATGAAATAATACTAGAATGATGTTTGGGATATAGTACTCAAACCAGAAAGCAGGAATGTGGTATCTTCCAAATGGATTTGCAATGTAAAATATGTTGCAGATAGAAGTAAGGAAAGACTTGTGGCTAGAGGTTTCTATCAGAAAGAGGGAATTAATTATGAAGAGACATTTTCCACAGAAGCATGGTATACTTCGATTAGAGCTATCATGGCACTTGCATCCATGATGAAGTGGGACTTACTCCAGATGGATGTGAAAACAACTTTTCTGAATGGTGTGGTTGAATTTGAAGACAGATGGACTCACGTATGCAAGTTGAAGAAGGCCCTCTATGGCCTAAAGCAAGCTCCCAGAGCTTGGTATGGAAGGATAGATAGTTTTCTAAAGAAAGTCGATCCTAACCTTTACTTCAAGGTTATAGAATATGAACATGTCATACTATTACTGTATGTGGATAATCTATTCCTGATAGGGAATGAGAAACAGATTGTAGAATGCAAGAAGAAGATCGCTGAAGAATTTTAGATGAAAGACCCTGGGTTAATGCATTATTTCCTAGGTTTGGAAGTATGGAAAAATTCAGAAGGAATCTTTTTCAACTAGGGAAAGTATGCAGTAGAGATATTGAAAAGATTCGATATGTTGGAATACAAATCCATGGCCAAACCCATGGATTCCAACTTGAAGTTGTTAGCTGATGACTCATTAGAGTTAGTGGATGTGACTCAATATAGACATATTATTGGGTCATTAAATGTATCTAACAAATACTAGACCAGACATTTTTTTTGCTGTGATTACCTTGAGTCAGTATCTAGTTCAACCTAGACGTGTTCACCAAATAGCTGCAAAACATGTGATGAGATATCTGAAAGGGACTATGGACTTTGGTCTATACTATGATGGAAACCATGACTATAGATTGTATGGATCTACAGATGCAGATTGGTATGGAAGTATCTCAGATAGGAAAATCACATCAGGTAGATGCTTTTGTTTGGGGTTTGCTATAAGTTTGTGGTTTAGCAGGAAATAGTCCAGTGTTTCTCTTAGCACGGTTGAAGTAGAATACATAGTAGATTTCTCTACTAAGTTGTGAATCCATATGGATTCGAAAGCTAATATCAGGTCTCTTTGACTTGAATATGGATACTACAATGATTCTATGTGATAACTAGAGCTGTGATGACAGAGAACCCTATGTTCCATCGTAAC
This sequence comes from Pseudotsuga menziesii, assembly GCA_001517045.1. Classification (NCBI taxonomy): domain Eukaryota; kingdom Viridiplantae; phylum Streptophyta; class Pinopsida; order Pinales; family Pinaceae; genus Pseudotsuga; species Pseudotsuga menziesii. The sequence continues at coordinate 78,017 of LPNX011077320.1, read as the reverse complement.
ACATAGAAATCCGGTATTTCTACATATGAGATAAGATGTAGATGATGATGTTTCAATATTTACATATTGTAGATGCAGATGATGGTGATTTAGTATTTCTATACTGAATATAGATATGATGATGTTTTAGTATTCCTATACTGAAGATAGAGATGATGATGCTTTCAGTATTCACATACTGGAGATACAAATGGTGATAGTTCAGTATTCACATACTGAAGATGTAGATGATGATGGTTTAGATGATGATGTGTTGACAAAGCCTCTATCTCGGGTAAAGTTCGAACACTTTCGAGACAAGCTTGGTGTTGTTCTAAAAGACCTTCCTCGAAAGGGGGAGTAGTGGTGTTGCAGTGGGATTGTATCATCCCTAGGATATTACCCTAAAGTGATTCGAGGACCTTAGTCCTCAAGAATGAAGTGGGATTGTATCATCCCTGGGAACTTACCCTAAAGTGATCTGGGCACCTCAGTCCTTGAGAATGAAGTGGTATTGTATCATCCCTGGGTACTTTCCCTAAAGTGATCCGAGGACCTCAGTCCTAGAGAATGAAGAGGGATTGTATCATCCCGGGACATATGTCCATAAATGATCTGGTGACTTCGGTCCTTGAGAACGTGTGTTGATCTTGTAATTCCAAGAGGAAGGATTGTTTGAGTTCCATAGATATGTTGATCCTGTAATTCGAAAAGGAAGGATCATTGGTAACTCTGTAAAGACCTAAATCCCATAATTCCGAAAGGAAGGGTCATTGGTAGCTCCGTAAAGACTTGATCCCATAATTCCAAAAGGAAGGATTGTCTAAGTTCCACGGATGTGTTGATCCCATAACTCTGAAAGGAAGGATTGTTGGTAACTCTGTAAAGACCTAAATCCTATAATTCCGAAAGGAAGGATCATTGGTAGCTCCGTAAAGACTTGATCCCATAATTCCAAAAGGAAGGATTGTCTAAGTTCCACAAATGTGTTGATCCCATAATTCGAAAAGGAAGGATTGTCTGAGTTCCACGGATGTGTTGATCCCATAATTACAAAAGGAAGGATCGTTAGTAGATCTGTAAAGACTTGATATCGTAATTTCGAAAGGAAGGATTGTCTGATTTCCACAGATGTGTTGATCCCGTAATTCCGAAAGGAAGGATCGTTGGTAAGTCCGTAAAGACCTAAATCCCGTAATTATGAAAGGAAGGATCATTGGTAGCTCCATAAAGACTTGATCCTATAATTCTGAAAAGAAGGATCATCTGAGCTCCACAGATGTGTTGATCCCATAATTCTGAAAGGAAGGATTGTTGGTAACTCCGTAAAGACCTAAATCCCGTAATTCTGAAAGGAAGGATTGTTTGAGTACCACAGATATGTTGATCCTATAATTCCGAAAGGAAGGGTCATGTTGATGTTTTGATGATGATGATGTTTTGATGATGATGATGTTTCAATGATAATGATGTTTTGATGATGATGATGTTTTAATGATAATGATGTTTTGATGATGATGATGTTTTGATGATGATGTTTCTGATCGAAAGATCAGAGTATGATGATGATGATGTTTCTGATTGAAAGATCAGAGTATGATGAATATGTTGCTGCTAATCGAAAGATGCTGCTGATCAAAAGGTCAACGTGCTGAAGATGTTGCTGATCGAAAGGTCAGAGTGCTGAAGATGTTGCTGATCGAAAGGTCAAAGTGCTGAAGATGTTATTGATGATCGAAAGGTCAAAGTGTTGAAGATGTTGATGCTGATCAAAGAGTTGTTGTCATTGAATATTGAATATGAAGACTATATGATGTTGAAAAGCTTCCAATGATTTATAGATTTGTTTCCCTGATGATGTTGATGATGCCCTCTATCTATCTCCTACCATTGTTGTTGTTGATGTTGTTGTAGAATACCCTTCTCGTTAAGGGGGAGTGTTGAAATATTGTAAATTTGAAGAATATTCTATATGTATTTTTTTTTTCCCAGATGGTCCTACTGGGAGAACCACTTGTATTACTTTGTACCCTGATGCTTCTAATCGGAAGAACTAATGAGAGTCATGGGGTAGTCCCCTCTAATTGTAAAGGTGGGTCATTAGCACCCCAGTGTGGTTACTTGAGTGTACATGTGTAACTCGATCCTACATGATTAACTCGAGCCTACATGTCGGATTTAATTATTAATGTGAACGGATGAATATAAATAGAGTGTGGCGCACCTCATTTGGAACACACACTCTCACTTGTGTAGCACATTAGTGTAGAAGAGAGAAGTAGCTGGAGAAGGAGGAGGATCAGGTTTTCATTTCCTTTTTGGTTTTATCTTTTATCTTTTGGGGCATCTATATTGAGGAATCTTTTGCTGGGTTTTTCCCTTTAGGGTTTTCCTAGGATAAATCTTTGTGTTCTTTTTGTATGGTTGTGCTTGTCTATCTTTCAGTGATCCTGTTTATATGCTTTTGTTATGAAATTGAAATGAAATACTAATGATCTAGCTTAGAATATGAAAATTCAACACCTTCTAGGGTTCCATACTCATCTGCAAGGCAAAACTTGTGACATGAAGATACATACTAGATCGACATAAAACCTAAGTTGCACATGCAACATAAAACCTTAGTTTGTATAAGTGATACCTAATTTGTACATGCAACATGCAATTGTTGTATAATATGCATTGCATTTGTAATTTTTCATCTTATAAAAGTCTATCTTTTCTAAAAGAAATATTTTGTGAACGTTTAATTATGTATTTCCTGTGATGGTATCCTTTATCTAGATTCTTACTTCTACATAAAGAGTTGATTTATTTCACAGTAATGTCAATTATTGTTCAGTGTTCCATAATAACATAGATCAAACAAGAATAATGTGTGTGGGAATTCTTCTGCATCACAGTAGAAGATCATCAGTGTCACAGTTCATCGGAGTATTTTCAACATGTTAATTAATATACAATAGATAAAACAAATTGGGTAACTCTAACGGTATTGATTAACACAACAAAGTGAATCATTGGTTGGTTGTCCATAACAAATTGGCATATGATTGTATTAATGTAGTGAATGCAGCACAAAGCCTCACTCAATTTGCATTGGTGGCACTATTTAGTGTGGCACAAAGCATTCATGATTTGAAGCTTGAAGTCTTGACTTGGATTGTTTTGTAACAAAACAAAGCAAATTTTTCTACTGCACAAATAACCAAGAAATTCTGACATGATATCAGTGCAAACCAACATCTTCTTAAGAGAATCCTATAGGGTTTTGAGTTATGTAAAGGATACTTTGGATTTGGCATCATATGTAGCAGAGGGGAGGAATTTTATAAAATAAGGCATACACAATTACATTGGGTTGGTTTAGTTGATTACATGAATCCCACACATATAATGTTTTTAGCCTCGGTACATGTGTAATTTTATGGTTAATTAAAAAATAACATTCATTAACATTTACCTCCACTAAAGTAGAGAATTAATTCCAATTTATGAGTTGGTTTTTCTAAGGAGGACACTTGTTGATATGCAAGGAGAACAAGCTGATCCTACTACATAGTAGAACAAGTTGATCATGTTAGATGTTGTGGTCCTTTTTTTCCAAATCTTTATGTCAAATACATAGTTGACGAGTTGGTGATTTTTTGGTCTATTTAATCACACATAGCGAGCTAAGAGCAACTCTTAGAAGTGGTGCCACTATCACCTCAATAACTTCTCTTTATTTTAGCTCTTAGATAAAGATCCAACAATAAGCAGCTTTACCTAATATCAACTAAGTCACAGGGATGGTTCTAATGGAGGATGACTTTGGATAGTTGATTTTAGAATTAACACCATAGAAGATACTTCAAGTATTGGATAAAAAGATTGATTTCAATTTCAGAGTTGGATTATGATATATGCAAGGTTGATTTAGGGTTTTGGATCATGATCCTTGAATATCAATTATTACCCTAAAATTCCATATTTAAAGTGAAAATGTCCTGCTATTATACAGTGTGGATTTGACCAACAATAAGTATATTAGAACAACGACAAATTCCATCCTTTTAATGTGAATGAAAATGATTGTAAATAGGGCTAGAATAGAACAAGCAACTAGGTTTTACATGGAATACTTCAGAGAACCACTTAGTTACTTGTATGCATGATCAACCTAGTGTATTTTGTAATATTAATTAGGTTGACAGTGATATTAGATTGAAAATCTATTATAGACAGTTAGAGGCAAGAGAAAAATGTGAATTTAATTATTCTAAGAACTTGCAACTTGAACTAACCCATAAATTGTACCAGATATGAATTTTCTTAGATGAATTTCATAAAAGTGCTTTTATTATGTTAATTATGCCAACACACCACTCTTAAACAATTTTCAAATTTAACCCAGTTAAAGATTGAAGGAGCACAAACATGGCTAATTTTTAAGCAAATCTAAAATTAAATTCACCTCAAATTTTAATTAGTAAGCAAAATAGACCCTCAAGTGCCCTAAAAATCATATTTAAAGGTGCAAGGTACAAACTAAAATGCAAATGAGATGAAGCCCTGAAGGCTCTAATGATGAAAATATTTAGGTTTTTGCAGAAAAAAATATGCCTAATCAAAACCTCAGCCCCACCAATTATTCTAATCGAAACCTCATCCCCACTGCCATTGTATGCTCTTCCACAAATAGATCCCCCACTTCCATCGTCTGCTCTTTCCCAAACAAATCCCCCACCTGTACCCTCAATTTCATGATAATGTGGTCGACCCCTCAAAAATCCCTGTATACTCCATTAGAGAAGATAATGCCACTTGAATTATGTTTGCAGTGGAGAAACGCATCCCATATCTTCTATATCCATTGTTCCTAAACCCTTTGGTGCTCGTACTAGAAGTTTCCATTTAAATTTAAGTCATAGGACCTCGAATTGGGGTTTATTTGTTAAAATCATAGAACCTCGACTTAGGGTTTTGTAGATACAATGTCTAAATCTAAAAGGCCTCCTTGGGCCTCCCAACTTGAGTCTCACTTATACAAGTTATAGATTGGCATAAAACCTTAGTTTTTTTTTTAAACAAGTGTATGATCATCTTCAGTTCTAGGAAATATGTGAAGTAATTTCCTGAAGGAACATTACTTTGAAACATTGCAAAGAAATCCCTTTTATTCACTATGTTAAATGATGGGTAGTTTTGGGGACAAGAAGCTTGGTAATTTGAGAAAGTTTTCCATCTAGTATTTAGAGGATTTGATGCCATATCAAGGAGTTTCCTATCCTATCAAGGAGGAGTGTTCAACATTGAAGATTCACATCTACCATATGAAGGATTTGTTCAACATTATTAAGTACCCTTATTTGAAAATTTTTCTTCAATGATTGAAAATGATCATGCTTGATGACAAAAAAGAGGTATAGTCCAAAGAGTAACATCTGAGACGTGTGCATGCATGTTGATTTTCATGTGCAATCTACATTTATATTAAAAGGTGTGACAAAAGGTCAATGAATGTTTTTTCATTTTCCCAACTATTGTTTGATGCACACTTGGATAGAACTTTGGAAGTTTGGTATTAATCAGCCAAACTCTTCCATTCCTTTACCGTCACATTGTTCTTGTAATAATGTTACAATAGTCTTGCATAACTATCTCACTGCAACTCTTGATTCTACTATAGTATGAAGGAAGGGTTCTACCATTGCATCATATGTTATAGCTTTGTGGTCATGGAATTTCATTGTGAATCCATGGTTATTTAAAATAGAACCCTGGGAACTTGTAATACCAACTTCATCCTGATTCAATGCAGAATTCTGATCCTGGAAATACATTTCCAACTTCTTCATTTGTTTCTCCATTTATTCCATAGATGACCTTAGTTTTCTAACCTCTGTTAGTATAGAATTTATTCTTAAGCTAACCTACATTAGTTTATGATTTAATCCTTCAATGGTAATATCCCAGTCGTCCATTATGTTAGGGCTAATGGAATGGAATTCTTTGTTTGGACTATAACTAGGTTTTTTCTTGGGAGTCTTTTTGGTTAGAGGAGAGAACCATGATTTCAATTGAATTTTTCCATTTGGGTATTTACTAGGCAATCCAATAATGTCTCGTAGTTCTATACCGTAGTTTTTCCAATAATGAAAGGATAGAGGTTGTGGGGCGTCTCATACTTCATGAATGCAGATGTTATGGATGACGTGGAACAAATCCCACAAAATGAAACTGGTACACATGACAATGTTCATCTTCAAGAGTTTAAGAATTATCCCATGGAGGATGGAGAGATTTAAGGTGATTCCAGTTGTTACAGGGTTCTATGAAGCAATATATTAGCAGATGTCATTGAAGAATTGATTGGATTTTATTATGTTGAAGGGGGGAAGAATGCAGTTTTCCATCTTATGAATTGAATAGGAATTATGAAAAAATTCCACCCTAAAGATGAGGAGTTGGTTAGGAGTGGCTGTAAGGTTCCCGAAGCTATTATGGGTATTGATTTGGATAAGTTAGAAGGTGCCATAAATTATAAAGTCAATGATAATTTTTTTTTTGGTTGAGTCTATTACGCATGCCTCACGTCCCCCATCAAGATTCTCTTTCTATCATCAATTGGAGTTTGTTTGAGATGTTGTTTTAGATCATATCATAACAAGACATATATTCTTTACTTAAACTGGCCTTCCACCTAGATGATTTACTATTTCATGTTGATGTAGGAGCATCTCACTCTCATTAAAATCTTCAAATTGTTATTCAGACATTAAGGTCTTGATATTTCCCAAGGGTGTGGATTCTCTTAAAGGAAATTAGTGTAATTTTCCTGAGTTTGTAAATAGGTTTTAGGAAGCCTAAAACCATGCATAAATATATGATCTCTGTAGACACTTGTGTAAATATCAAGAAAATAGTTAATTACAAAATGAATAGATAAGGATTGAGTTATTCGGTTCATTGGATATAGTAGTTGACTATATTATTAAAAATTTGTTACAATTTTATAACATTTAGTTTAGGAGTTTGTTGTGATGAGTTGGAAGTTTATCTAAGTTATATGTAAGCCTACAGGTGTAGAGTAAGGAGAGAGGAGTGGCCAAGAAAGTGAATAATAGGGCCAATGTAGAGCGGAGAAGTGACCTAGAAGTTGTGTGATCAGGTCGGTGTAGTGATAGAATCTCTCTGAATGTGAACTCATCTATAGAGGTTGGATAAAGTAATGCATATCGTTGGATATCTGACATATATGCTATACTACCAGCATATTCAATTCATTTGTTATATGAATTTAGCCATGTCTACAGGGAGAACAATTTGAGTGCATATCATTTATCCAAGGAAGCATTGAATATGAAGGCTAGCCTCCTCTCATTCTCGTAACTTTTAGAAGGAGAAATAATTGAGAAAGGAATGATACAGTTAATTTAAGAGATTTTTTTATTTATGTGGCATAGTCTTTTTTGTTTCTTTATACTATGACATACATTAGCATATTTCTTGTTTTAGTTGGGGATATAGAGTTTGTTTTCATCCCCTCAGGGGTGTGTTTTTTCCACCCTTGATGCCTCCTTGGATAAGCTGTTTGGGATCCTTATGTTCTCTGTGTGGTATTTCTACTTCAATCATCTTGGGATTGTGGGTTCCATCCCTCCCCTTGGGAATTGTTTTGATACTTATGATCTCCACTTGTGTCTGGACTGACTTATTGTTAAGACTATGTAAAAGTTACCTTTGATTCACTATTGAATATCAAGGAACACCTCTTTTTCTCCTAAAACAAAGTTACACAATATTTGCAAATGATTTTATTAGATATGTTGAGATCCATAAACTGGGTCTTTAACATTTTTGGGTGAGGAAACAAAATAAATTAAAAAAGGTACACCTAAGAATATTGTAAAAAAATAGTGCACTCTATTGATGTACTACACAGAATGATGTGATCTTTCTTACCCATCTCGTATATTTTGGTTACCCATGGACAATTATATATTCAATTTTTTTCATATACAACATGTTTAATGTTTTAGTATAGAGATGAAATCATAGTTATAAATATATAATGAGATAAATGACAACATTTCTTTTGTTTAAACATTAAGAGAGTAGCCATAGCACATCGGGAAGCAGAAGTGGAAGTAAGACATATAAGACATACATTGTTGTTGTTGTTTTCCTTTATGGGTAGGTTGTACACCTTCAGTTAAAATTATATGCTCAATGAATAACACTAGATCAATTAAAATATTTTCAATTTATTAACATGGAGTATCCTTTCCCTAGACTAAGATTGAGTTTGCTAAAACCAAGATTGAATATCTTGATCTTATAGTTGCATATGCTAAATTTGAACTCAAAGATCATGTATCAAAAGATTTGGTAGAATTTCTATATCATATTTTAGATAGGACCCAGTTGCATATATTTTTAGGTGCTTCAAATTACATTAGATATTTGTACAAAATGAAAGCTGCTAAAGTTTTTGTATACAAGCCAAATTGAAAAATGAAACAATTCCATGGGATGAAAAGATGACAAGGGTTGTACAAATAATCAAGCAGAAGGTCTAGAACCTTGTTTCTTTAACTCTTTCAAAAGATGACATGCCCTTCATTGTTGAAATATATGCATATAATGAAATATGGGTAGCAGTTTTGTTACAGAAGCATCCTAAGAGAGAATAAGTATGTATGTATGGTTATGTGTCATTCTCAAAAACAAAACAAAAGTATTCTTCATCTCACAAATAAATCCTGCAAGCACTCAAGCAAGGAATTAACTGGTTCAAGACATTTCTAAATCCTATGTGTTTAATTGTTGGACTTTATTTAAAGAACATGAAAGATACCCTAGATAAAAAAAATATTGTTTGAATAGGGAAATCGTAAGATATTGCATTGGAGCCTTTGGCTGGATGGATTTGATTTCACTATTGAAAATATTAACACTCAAGAAGGTTGAAGTATACTTTAAAATGTTGAAAAAAGAACCAAAAGAGTGTTCATCACGCAAGAAAAAATGGCTTGAATAAGTTTAAGGTTAGTATCAAGTTCGTTATTGTTTGGAATTCCTTTCTAGAATAATAAATATCTATCTCTAAATCCATCGAATTATAGAAAAATGGGAAAATTAGGTTAGTCATGTTACCACTGAAGACTATTTCAGGAATTCAAACAAATTCTATGTATCTGGAATTGAGGAAAATGGGCTTGGGAAACTCAAGAATACTTAGTATGTTTTGACCATTAGTGGACCTATCATGATTATTATTTTGTCCATGAACATGTGAAGGCCAAGAAATTAGTTTGGATTGTTATGAAATTTTTCTTTCTAGTTCCATTCGATCGGTCACCTTGGTTTATTTTATTCATGGAGCAAATGTGCGGAAGTGATATTAGTATTTATTATTATGTCAAGTTCCATTTTATTGCTATGATGCAATAATAAATAACTAAAGGAAAATATAGCCATCTCTAGTTTGGATTTGAATTTAAATATAAAAGATGTATTCTTGAGTTAATAACATAGGATCCTTAGGATGGAGAAAATTATTGGCAATTAAAGGAAGATATGAAGGAAATTATTTTTGCAAGGTGAGTACTTCCCAGCATGGAGCATAGTTCATTCTGCAAATGATTTTAAATACTACCACCTATGGCTTTCCAAATTCCTAGATGAAGACCCAATTCATGATAACATTGATGACATCTGGTATTATGGTGATCTGATTAATATACATCCATATGAAGGATACCCACAGGATGGTGCTAGCATAGATTGAGATATTTATAACTTTGTGGAAGCAAAGTAGGCCATATTCACAATCTTTGTTATTATTTTTATTTGTGTATATGAGTACACTATTCACTCAACTTTCTATATGTAATGTCTTGGTGGTTGACAATGGTGTCACTAGTATGAGCAAACGTTTCTTAGGTCAATTGTCATATTGATCTTTGTATTGAAAGCTGTATTTACCAGATATGACAATCTCAGGTCCCCACATATCAAAATACTTTAAGGGATGATAGAACATTTGGTACTCCCAACATGCCCTCGATATCATAGTCACTAATTAGTCAAGTGATTGTTCATTTCCTTTCGACTTACAGTAACCAATTTGTGTTTAACGGATATTGGATTTAAAATCTATATAAGCAATTTCACCTCATTCATTTTTTAATTTGGGGTTGGAGTGTCTAGTATAGATTTTGTATAAAAGTTCTTTGAGATTCCATTTCTTGAAAGCTCTAATTCATTCTGTAAGAGACTGTAAAGTTCAACTAGGTTATTTTCTTTTATTAATATACAACTTCTTGTCGGTTATCTGACAGAAAATGAGTGGCAGCTGCCATTGGATATCATGCCAAACTGAAGATGATGTTGAATATTTGACGTTTAAAGGCCATCGGATATCCAACTTGTCGTGGTTACTTTCCGATGAACATGCCATAGTTCTGACAAACTAAATCTGAATACATAATCACATCATTTGTCGGAGATTTGACGAAATTTTCGTGTAAGATGTTGGAAATTTGACACCACATGTCTGCAAAGACTTCCCAGATATAAGATGATCCGTTGTTGACATTCCGATGGGGTTTGGATGGGGGTCATATAACCAATGACAAGAGTCATCGCCAATTCGACGACTTAGTGATGAAATACTTCTCCTAATTAGCTTGATACTTTGTCAAAATGTCGACAGGGTTCGAAAGGGCATTGAATATCCGACGAATTCCCACCGACAACAAATAAAAAAGTTGTTGTCGAATAATAGACACGTGTCTGTTGAATTTCAGACATGGCTTCTGTCGAACTTTGGGCTCAAATCCTGTTGTGAGCCCATGAATAGTTTAGAGCTAGGGAGCCTAATGAAGGGCCATAGACTACCTATGTGAAGTCATTTATGACTTGACTATGTTATTTGGAATTTCAAAGAGACCTATGGTGTCTCTCTTATGTAATTTGTTTTGTTTGTTAAAAGTTTAATTAAAAAATGGATAAGGATCTTTGATCCTTCCATATGTAACATATACGATAAGATTGGTTAAGTCGGTTGAGTATTTCTAGTAGTTGGTTAGTGAGTCATAGGGTTTAGAGAGTTTGAATTAGATTTGAATTTCTTTGTTATAGGATATTGAAACAAAATCCTCTTATATTTAATTTAGTTCTAGTCATTTTGATAGGGAGCTTGGGAAATAGCTAGCATAGCTTTTGGATATCTCAACAACTTTGGGGAGGTCGATAGAAGAAAGGCTCAAAACATAAATTTCATGAAGCAAAAGGGGATCAAGATACTGTGGCACTTTGGTCTCTGTAAATCGACTTTGTATGTTGTAATTTAGGCTTTGAAATCTCTCATGAATGAGAAAACTAGTTTTCAATAAGTTTTGTGTTGAATTTATGGTTGATTGAGATGATAATGGCACAATTTCATTAAATTTATATGCTGATAAGATCTGTGCATTGTTTACTCCATTAATTTGAGTGAAAAAATGGATAAAATCATTCAACAAATTTGTTATGGTATTCACCCTTGTTTTATGTGAAGCTCTTACTGTCTCAAGCTTTCAAATCATATAGAGAAGTGGGAGTATTGTTTACCCTCTATCCTGGTCGTGCATTGATACACTCGGCTCAAACAAAAAAAAATGAAGAAGCCTCTGGAAAATGCTATATTGGATTGATCTGTAGATTGAATGAGACCTCATAGCTCTGTGTGTATGTCCAAACCAGTGGTGCATTCAAGGAGAGACCACCTGCGCATCGAAGGAGGGTGCAAAGGAGGCCAGGAAGCCGTGGAGAGATGAACCCGATAGCGCGGGATGAATTCTTTGAAAAGGATACAGAGTTAGAGAGTGCACATTCTGTTGCAGCCACTACAGGTCATACTGTTGTTCCTGATCTGAGCGTTAACGTGGATCTGCATTTTTTTTCCTTAACATGTGTTGATGGAAAATTATATGAACTATATGGAAGGTGGGATTCTCCTACATTCCATGGACCTAGTTAACCTGAAACCTTATTAAAGGAGTTTTAGTCGAAGGAAGTGTATGAGCGTATATACACTCGTGAAGATCCTAATGTGTAAGATCTTAGAGGGTAAAGGTTCATCACTCTCTAAACATGAAAACATCATCGAGCATTTCCCGTCTCGTGCTCGAAAAAAATCCATGAGATAGTATCATATTTAGCATACTTCTATCCCTTCTTCATGGTGCTTAAAGTATGAAGAAGGCCTAAAAGACTTCTCTCGGTGCCCACACATATTACATATGATATTACGTTATGGAATCTTTCCCCCATTGGGTCGCATTTTTTCAGAGTACTCTACAATGAGTTTCCATTGGATCCCCTAGATATCACTATTCAGTTGCCCCCCCAAGTTATTCCCATTGCAGTTATATCCTCGGTTTCACATCTATGATCCCTTCCCCATGAGTCAGTTTCATTTGCTTCTACTTCATCCCTACTATCTCACTCTAAACAAAGGAAGTTTGATTCCCCCATACTCCCCTTCCCCTTTTCCCCATTCAGTGTCTCAGTCTCTTGACTGTTCCACATCTTTAGTTATTCCCATAACGCTTATATCAAGGACACATCATTTCCTTGTTAGTTGTAGGTCTCCCTCTGTTGACGTCAACACATCTATTCCAGAGGATAGACCTAGAGGTCTATGTATCCTATTTTCATCTACCTCAATGATGAGTTCCTTGGACCACTTGAAGGGAGTCCTTAATGCCTTTTTGGATGGTTGTGTCTCATGTGCTTGACTTCAGCTACAACATCACACAGTTGAGATTCATACCGGGTATTGGTTCCTTCATTATTTGGTCGATGACCCTGGTTGTCACTCGACTCCAACACATTGGTGAGTATACTCTGGGACCCATACAGTTTCATGTCCCTTGTGATTTCCAAGCTGCATTGGCGATAGTGTTCGAAAGCCCCCCTAGTGTCATTCTTTCATGTATCTACATTATTTGATGTTGTTTATTGTACCTCAGAGATTCTGACTCTCAATCATTGATTCCATTGATTTATGTACACTCCTATATTTCACATAGCATTGTTTGTTGTGATACTGCATTCTATGAGAATGCCATTGTTCCTATGTACCAGTTCTTCAGATCAACATTTGTATTCAACCTCCCATTGAGGCCACCATTATGTATCATCAGTTATATATGTCTTGACTGGCTCCAATTGTTTGAGCCTTGAGCCCCATTTTTGTTTTTGAGACATTATTTCGAGAATGGGTATGCCTTACTCATCCATAGTACATGTATGAGATTATATGTACCTCATCAATGTTTTAGAATAAATAGAAACCAAAATTCAATGTAGTTCGAATGAGGAAACTCCATTCATCCATGGTCCTCTCTAGTGTCTCCATCATTGTCACCATTTTCCTGTGATCCTGTGAGTTTATCGACCATACGATGAGCTCTTTCTCGCACACATCAAGGGGCAATCCATTAACACAAAAAATTGTTCACCTAGCTCTCCATGGTCTAAAACATAGTCATAAATCATATTTCCACCATTATTTTCTCCATTTTTACCTTCACAACTAAAATTCCACCAAATATGGTCCAAAAACATTATTATTCATTCCTGATAAATGAAGGGAAGTTGGGCATTTATTGTGATTTATCCCCACTCTCTCCAAAAAGGACAAAAAAACCCTAAAAATGAGAAGGAAAAAAAAACCATGGATAAATACCATGCAAAATAAAATACCATGGGTCAAAAAACCTTGGACCATCTTATAAATACATTGTGAAGGTCTCACCAAAAAAATTCCAGAAACATTACTGCACTTTTTGTCACACTTTTCACTTTTTTCCATTCAACTTTCTCCATTATGATCACACTTTTCCATATCATTTCCATGGTGTATGTTGAGCTAGCTCCATACCCATTTGGATCCATTCCCCCTATTTGAAAACCACTAGTGGAGTAGACTTGAGACTCAAACCGTGGAGCTGCGGGACCACTTTCGAGGATGACTATAGTGGCCCAACTTCAAAAGAAAGGTATTTTTTGTTCCTTTTTTTGTATTATTTAGTAGAATATATCTATAAAAAAAATATTGTTATTATTGCCATCGTTTATTGTTAGTTAAATTTGAGAAATCATTTGCACCATGAACTCTACCCTATGATCATGACAATCTAGGTTAGGTTCTTTTGTACATAGTAGGGGAGAAATCCCCACTACAAATATATATTTTTTCTATTGTTTTCTTATTTATCTTGGGTCATCACTGCTCAACTCAAATAACACACTATTAGTGTTTCGTCCATAACTCTTCTATTTCTCAACCATTTTGAAAAAACATTATATAGTGCACTAAAGAACACCGACCTATACATGCTATAAAAAAACCCGCTTCCAAATAATTGCATTAAGACATTCAAACGTTGCACCCACAATTGACGTATTGTTTTTAAGGGTTGATCACTTAGATAATTAAAAAATAAATAAATATTATTTTTATTTTTGGAAAAATAGTTGTGCACTAGTACTATATATGTTCTCTATATGTCTACCAGTTTTCTTAAGTTGATTCCATCATTTAGGAACTCAAAGGCTGCACCCACAAAACATATACCTTATAATTTGTCCCAAAAATAAAAAGTGTGTGTTAAAACAGATCTAAGTTTAGATAGTTAAGAACATTTTCAATAGAAAAAAATTATATATTTGGAAACGTCATTCAATTTCCTACATTTCCTTTGTTTTGCTCATGCCAAGATTTATTGTGTAAGTGTCTCAAAATATCCATGTAAATTGATGGATGTTTATCTTTTCAGTTTTATATTGCATCTAATGTGTCAAAAGAGACCCTCATTAGCTTTCACACACCCTATAGTATGTCATGCACATTCTAAAGTCAATATGTGTTCACTCTAACTAAGCTTAGCAAGGGGTCACACGAAGGCTCAAATTGCAACTCTTAGGATGAAAAGCATAACAACCATCACTAGTATGCACAAGCAAGAGGAACCACTCTTTTCTTTTTTGCTCAATATAGCTAATTTTCGTGGGGCATACTACTCATCATATAAAGATAGGGTACATTTGTACCAAATAATACAATAAAATACTAACACAATGTTTGAAAACCACTTGAGAAAAAAGATAAAAACACTTGAAAAAAAAGATAAAATACGTGATATAGATCCAAAAATTGAAACAAATTAAATCATAACATGCAACTGTGAGCTTGTTCCATCAATATCTTGGTTTAATTTTTCATGTTAAGAATTACCATACAACATGAGAAATTAAAAGCAATAGTTAAAATTTAAATGAAAGTAGCACTTTGTAGAGTGAAAATGAGGTGTCCCCTGTTGCTTAAGACAAAGAAAACATTGATTCAAACACCACATAAAATGAATTTTATAAATTAAATTGCATACAATATTATATAAGAGGTCGAGCCTACATATTATGACATTATTATACTTAAGAGTCCCATTGACCTACTTTTGTGGTCATTTGTTGAACATTAATATAATTATCTTATCTTATCTTAGTTATGCTATACAATTCCCTAGACATTTAGTACTCTTACTTTCTTGCTTTGTACTTAGAACTTTACATTTTTCTATTTTTTTTACTTTGATCTACAAACAACTTTAACACTCCCACTTTATACCTACACTAGATGTACGATCTTAGTCCCATTGACCTACTTTTATTAATAAAATTATCTTATTTTATCTAAAATATACTCTCTCATCAACAATATGGCCCTTATGCTCATTGCACTAAATAAAGTTCCTTAACTTTCCTTCAGCTCCAAAGCCTCTTTGGATAGACGATCAGCAAGTTTGCTGTGTTCACAGAAAATATGCTGACAGCTGAAGGAATTGAAACCCTCAACAAAGAAATCAACCTAGGTGCAATAGTGGTCGAGGTTGGTGACTTTCAATATGTGATTCTTATTAACCCAATCGATAACCACCATCAAATCACCAAAAACCCAAAGCTCTAGCAAACGCACGGAGTAAACTCAACATTAAGGAGTTCGAAGAGGGCCACATGGCCCATGAGTCTCTGTTCAACATTTTTCGTTGATTTATTGTAGGTTAATACTGTCTAGTTACAGAGTCTGTTTTTTGGGTAGGGTTTTGACGACGTGCTAGATGCACAGTTTATACTTTTAAAAAACTTTTGGGGATTGTTGTTTATGATGGCAATTTGTTTTGAAAAAAAGAACATCGTTTTATGTCCTCTAGGGAATTTTTGTATTTTGCCAGGATACATAGAGCTATCATGGAGTGGAGGTCTATATATATGCTTTGTAACAAGTCCTTTGTTTTTATAAAAAAGATTGAACTATTTTTTCATGCTGAAAAAAAGTTCCTTAACTTTCTAAAATAACCCAAAGCAAAATGGTTACAAAATTTTAGACGTGTAAAACTTTAGGTATTTTCAATCAACCACTAAAGACATACACACTTCAAACACTTCAATTTTTTTGGATTAAGAAGGATGCTTTTGACTTCTATTTGCAACTAGACAAAACATTGCCCAACAAAACAACATAATTCAAATATAGTTTTTATTTCTAATCCTAGGTTAATTCAAGTACTCATGAGTTTGAGTCATTTTTTTTATTTCTTATTAAAAAATCTATAATACAAAGTAATTTTCAAAAATTCTATTCTTTACAAAAGCTATTATTAAAAAAAGGAATAAACCATAACAAAAATTTGTCAATAAACTAAATAATAATTTATTTTTAATTTAGTAAAAGAAATATGTAGTGTTATTGGCTGTTTACTTGATATGAAATCACATGTTGTAAATTGGAGGTTATTAGTGCAATTTCCGATAAATGAAGGGCATACTCTTTTTGCTATCAATTTTTTTTTAGTTATCATTGAAAATAATTGAACAACCCTGCAGAAGAGTACCCACTCTTTGATTTCGAAATAAAAGAATGGATACAGGAAGAAGAGACAAAGATAAAGTAAGGAGAGTTACCGATCCAGGGGAGGAGGAGATGGTATATGTAGAGGTATAAACATGAATTCAGGATGGAGAAGAGTGTAAAGGAAGGATGTAAGCTCCCGCATCTGCATCCCCATTCCACGGCTCCTCAAACTGCTACCGGTTCATTCAGTTATCAACTACACTCGAACTGTCAGTTCTAGTTTGGAGACTGTTTTCTTGCTGGGAGCTTTTGGAGTGGTCCATTACTCCATCTAGGGTTCTCTACCTAGATTTTTGGAACAGTTGACACATAGCAATTAGAAGCTTGATGTCAATGTTTTTTTCTACTTCTTTAGATAATAATTTAACCATTTCTTCTTTTCCTTTTATAATTATGTCCTCTTTGAATTGATTATCCACAACTGTCTTCTGCAACACTTCTATCTGTTTTAGGCATTGTAAAATATTATCATCTTTTCTCAAGCGATCTTCTGCCCAACTGCATATATAGGTTGCTTGTTCCTTGAAATGCTCCATTTTATCATATAGTATGAACACATACCTACTATCAAACTTATATGATGCAATGTCTAAATGCATAGCGGAAACCCATGATTCTGATTTGGAAGAACAATTATACTCAATTGCCAACTGTTTAGGAGGAATTCTATCAAGAAACTGTTGAGGAATGGAAAAGTGAGCAGTATTTTGTTCCATTTCATTGCCTGTCACCTCCTCCCAATGACCTCTACCTACATGCCCCTTAAACTCTTTCAAATTTATGGCAGCATAAACTTCATCATTTGTGACCAAATCAGGATATTGTACTCGTAATTTTCCATGGTGCTCAGGACTTTGTACTAGTGATTCCTCGTTCTGTTTAGCACTATGTAATGGTAATTCCCCATGGTGCTTAGGATATCGTACTGATTGCTTGTTCTACTGAGGAGACTGTACTGGAAATTCCTCATTATGTTCCCTGCTTTTACGTTTCCTAACATATGTTTTATGAATAGGTGGTTTTGGAAAAGATATATTTCCATGCTGGTTGATATCACTAATCTCTGTTTCAATAGCATAGGGTCGACATAAATCAATAATTTTTTGAAGTGTTCCCATGAAACTAAATTTAACCTTCCTTAATTGGATCTCTTATAGGGCAGAGTAGAGTTTCTTAGCTAGTAGATAAGGAATATCTGTAGGTGTATATTCCACCCAATGTATCACTACCCGCATACATTCACCTGAAATGTCATCCATGTGATGATTCAGAATTGTCCTAAGGAAAATATGAATCAAAGTTTTGTATATTCTGGGAGGGACATCTTGCATTTTTAAACCATTCCTCGGAACATTTACTTATTGCCCACAAATTTTACTAGCCATCTAGTTCTTCTCCTGTATAGGGGTTTTACTTGATCTTAAAACCGATCCCCCTCTGCGTGGAATATTTGTAGCTCGGGAAACCAAATCAGGGTTGAAGTATACCCACTTCCCAAAAATTATGAGTTATGTATTTCCGACATCATATTTCGAAATTGCCTCATCTATCTCCTCATCAACATAACTAAACATTCCCCACAAAAATTTGTAAACTTCTTCTTTCCTCAAGATAGTTTCCATACCTGGTGGCCACATCTTCGCATCTCTCCATGCATCATAATTCTCCTAGAATTTTTTTTACTGTTACCCTATCATTTGTGGACGACTATGTTTCAACTAGGGTTGCAGAAGAGGATACCCACATTTCAGCTGCGCTCGTCATGCTTGACACCCCTGTTTGAAGTTTGGCCATGGTTATCCAGGTTCGAAGCGGAGGTGAGGTGATGCATGTGTACTGTATTTCATGCTCACAAATTATCCCCACATACTAATTTTTAGGCTCACAAATTCTTCCCGCAAAGAGGTTTTCAGCAACAAATCAACGCTTTGCTTGGGTATGCACTTTGCACAAATTCTATTTGACTCTTCATAACTATCACACCTCTTCATAGAAAAAAAAATTATAAAAACATTACAAATTTGTCTATTTAATTTTGTTCCATCATGAATGATTCATTCTAACCATGTCTTCATGCAAAGTAATTGTCTTTGTTTTTTTTGCAGAGGTTTTAGTAGCTTTGGTGATCCTGTCACATGCTCCAATTTTGCAAAAACAATTTTATATTATTTGAGGAACAATATGTTAAATTTTATGCTAAGTTGTAATTGATGACCCAATGGGGTCAAGGATATTTAATGTAAATTCTGAATATTTTATTTATAAATAAATAAATGAGGAGACAACAACTTAAGAGAGCTATTAAAAGAGTGTTTACTAGTCAAATTGGTGGAGGAGACTGGGTGGAGAGCAAAATGACATGTGGCAGCATCCTCAAACCACTTCTAATTGTTGCAAGTGGAAACCACCCTACATTTGTGGTCATGATTCCCCAAGAAAGTGGAATCACAGCAGGTGGCTCAATTAATGAAAATCGACCCAAAAGACCTAGGCACTTTATAAAAATTCCCATTGAAGAGAGATGAGGATGCTCATTCTAGAGAAGTGATCATTCAGGGTGAATGAATGTACTTTAGAGAAATTCAATGGAGGGGAATTCTGGAAAGTGTTTGAGGGGATAAATGCTGATTGATCTAGTTGTAGCTTTTAAGCTGAAGATCATATTGCTGAGAGCAGAGTGTTTTAT
Organism: Pseudotsuga menziesii; assembly: GCA_001517045.1. Taxonomy (NCBI): domain Eukaryota; kingdom Viridiplantae; phylum Streptophyta; class Pinopsida; order Pinales; family Pinaceae; genus Pseudotsuga; species Pseudotsuga menziesii. The sequence continues at coordinate 58,404 of LPNX011077320.1, read as the reverse complement.
TGAGGTATGTAACTAGTTAGTTGACAAAGGGTTCTACAGTTGCATTCTCCACCCATTTCTCAACCAAGAAGACCAGGAACAGGCTCATGGGTCCTGAGGAAGCGTTGTTTGAGCACTCTCCAGGATTTTGGTAGGGAGGAACGACCTCCTAAAGTTGTTTTCGTCTTGTCCTCAACAGGTTCTATGTTATTTTATTTACTTTTTAAGTTAAATAAAACCTAGTTTAACTTCTAGATGAATGTTAAAATTTCAAAGTTTTTGAAATGTTAGATTTAGTATTCTTATTAGTTTGTTATAGAAATGAAATTGGTTTATAGAATAGTGAAATAGAATGAAAATAAATTTCTAAACTGTGTTTTTCCCCACCTAGAAACTAGGTTGTACTCTAGCGCAATTAGAATGCTTTAAGTAGATAAAAGAATTTTTAAGAGAACGAAAATAGTAGATAGGATTTTGTATCTATAGATAGCAGAGTAAATTTATTTCAATGTTTAAAATATTATGAAAATAGTGTTATGGTTTATTTGTGTTTACTATTTTTACTTAGTATAACTAAATAAAATGCAGGAAAATAAGTATTAAACTACACTAGAGTTACAGTAATAGTATACTGATACAAATAAAAGTTTATAGGAGTTAATAGCTAAGTATATCAACAAGTTATTAACCAAACAGTAATTCTTTTAAAACTGTTACTTAATAAAAAACCAGATTTGGGTTTTATATATATAAACCCTTATTTTATGAAAAATAAATAGAGTTCCAAAGTTAACTTTCTATTCTTACAGAGTTCTGAATAACTGTAATTTACAGAATAGTAAATGAAATAAATGTAAATATAAACATTAAATAAAATAAAACTAAGAGTTACATATTTAGGAGCTATTTATTATTTTTATCAAACATGCTTATAACCTTCGAAAGAACAACTTGAGGGCCGAAACCCTAACAACTACTTTATCCAATTATAAATTAACCTATTTAAGTTTTTAACCAGTTACATTATTAACTGTGTAACAAAATTATCAAGAAAGATAATATTCATACAATAGACTGTCCACAGTCTTTCTGCAAATAAATATCTTTATAAACCTTTTAAAATAGTAAAATAACACATTATTTACAGCTTAACAAAACCACTACAAAAACGAGATAGAGCTCCAAGATTTTTCAAAGTCTTTCTTTTAATTAAAAACCAACTGTATTACATTGTCGGGCCATAAGGCTAAAACTTAACAAAAATACATATCACGGCTCAAGGGCCGGTATTACCCAGCATAACAGCAAGGGTTTGTAATTTAAAATTGGAAAAAAATATGTTAAAACTTGTTAACTAATGAAGAAACCAAAACAAGCTTCCAAGCACTGAGTTTTCCTTTGTTAACCCTCATTGCAAGTAGGTAGAAACCCATTTTTGAACTCAGGGCTTACTGGTTGGGGTCACGAGTCAACTAAGGCCGACCATTCTATTCTTTTCCACCAAAGAATGGAGCTGCCATGAGTTCCTGCAAAGAGCACATTACTATGCATTAGCACAAAGATCAGCTTCTAATTTAAACCCTAACTATATTAATAATTTAACAAAGGGTTATTCATATTAAGAACTAAGTTATTTTCACTTGCAAGAAGAAGAGAATTCAAGCAACGAAGAAGCTATCACCAGCTTAGCAATATACACAGAGGAGTATTCAAACCCCTACGCCAACCCTGGAATGGAGACAGTATCAACAAGCTTAAGCTTCACAAAGCTGTGATGAGCCACAAAGAAAACAAAACTGAAATTGTGGATAGGCTGAGAGCCAAAATCATAAACAAGTAACCACTTGTGCAGTAAGGCTCACAACCACAAAGTTCTGGAACCTAAGATTGGAAATGAACCACACAACAACAAACACAAGCCATGGAGCAAGAAAGTAGAGGAATAGCCTCTCATGGTTGCCAAGAAAAATACATAGAGCAACCCGTAGGCCAGTGAAACCCTCGAAGTAAAAATGACAAGTGAATAGGGTTTTCCAGCCTTTTAAGTCACCAATGCATGGACGAGAGTAGACCACGTGCCCTCCAAATATTTCAACCACGCAAGGGTCTTGTCTATAGTCAATCTGCATTCCAATTATCAGTTTATTATTGCAATGATCAATAAACAAACTATGCCATCAACTATGAAACGTATATATCTTTATTCACTAATGAAAATACCAAGCTATATCATGGTAAACGCTAGTATCAAGGGTTGTAATAATAGTTAACAATGAGTTTATAACATTGACCATAGAGCAAGGATGTAAAAACCTTGCCTTTGAAACAATCCCAAGGTCGACTAGAGTATAAACATTTCTAATAATGATTTGTATGTTTACTTTGCAAATCAACTTTAAAATATTTACATATTATTGAAATCACAAACCATATCATTTTCTATCGATGGTTTAAGATTAGTTATAATTTCTAATAACTAATATATGTTGTTTGACTATAGAGTAAAGGTGTTCAAACCATGTTAATTTAACAATTATGAGGCTCAACTTTGGTGTAAACCTTTACAAATAATGTTTTGTATGCTCAACTTGCCAATGACAATAATAATGAATCCTGTCATTATTTATAAAGTCAATTGTGCTTACTAGGTTCTAATATAGTATAGGAGTCTTTGTTATAATGTCTCATTGATATAGACCTTAGATTAGAAGTTCTAGGTAGTAAAATCTACCATAGTAGTTATTATAAACTACAACTTATTATGAGTGAGGCATCATGATAATAGTAATTTTACTATGGTGTAAACCATGCACAAGGTTCATAAATTATAGTAACAACACCGATAATGTATTTACCTATGATTCAAATCTTATAAAAGTGGTGGTAGGTAATATTCCATCTTGAGATGATGTATCTAGGTAAAGGAACCAAACTTATAATGTCATGGAAATTTCCAGGTAGTAAGATCTCTACAGAATGCAAGTAACATTTAGATTGATACATTATAAAATAATGTGGTATTGTATGTTGTTACAATAATACATGTAGCAAGGTGATAATTTAAGTACTGAAGTTTATAATTGATGTTTAGCATATGTACATACAACCAACAAGTTAATAATCTCTATGGCTAGTAAGATAGAGACAAAATGGAAACATGTACTCTATTGGAAATCTTTACCTTCGAGATTGATAGGAGTACTTTCATGAATAAAACACAGTACATTTAAACATAACATTAGCATTATAAGCATGTTAAAATAGAAGGATTTGTATGACAAAGAACTGGAGCTCTAAGCTCACAATAAGTATCTTTTGTTTAGCTAATTATGATAAAGTTAACAACCTTTATGACTAAACATTAAATACTATCTTAGAAATAAGAACTATAGAAGACAGTTACTTTACCTCAGCAAAGCTTGCTTCTAAAATAATCAGTTTATTTACTAGCATATTAACATGCAACAAAAATACTTCTTGCTACCTTACGAATTAAACTCCTACTTGATCAATCGTTACCTGTTGAACCTGTAAGAACCAGCAGTCCATCTACATTAGCATAACGCTAAGTAAGCCCAAGTTTCAAAGTTAGATTTCACCTACTTGCCAAAAAGTAAATTTATTAGTAAAGCTAAAACAAATCTGGATGCAATTCATTCTTATATACCTTATGAAAATGAAAGTTGTAGTATTATGAAACTAATTAATACTAATTGTTAAACTGTTTCATTTTTCGCTAACCACTAGCAGTTAGTAAACTGCGTAATCGGACCTTTTATGTTATCTTAAAATTTTTATTTTTTTATGAAATTTTGGGGTTATGACAGATCCTCCAGAACTAGCATTATGCCAAAACTCCAATAAGAATCACAATCCTTAATACCAACCAAAATAATGTGCAATTCTTAAGCCCACGATCACACATATGACCCTTGTGCGAACAATTAAAAAAAACATGTTTATAAACTGATGAATTGTCATCTTCTTAAAATGTCAATCAACGATCATTATTTCTTCTTCCAAAAGGTAGGGATCCTAGCAAGTCATCATAGGCTCCAGGTTGGTGACTACTCATGGATTTCAAGCACCTAGAGCCCCCACCATACCCTTTCACTACGCGTCGATCATCATGATAATTATACACAAAAACCTCTCTTAGTTTTTACACAGGTATCACGGATTGAGAGATATGAAGGGACATTTGAGAACCATTTTTCAGAAATTCGCCAAAAGTAGGAAACATATTTTTTTTCATATTAAGAACAAAAAATTGGCTAAGTGTTAAAATCAGAAAGTTGAAAAGGCATTTGGAAATAAAAACATATAAATATCATCATGACATAAAAGATATAAACACGTGCCTCTACTCTTCAACAATTAAATATCATTCATCTTCTTCTTCATCCAAATCAACATCTGTATCAGGATCTAGTTCAGAATACATATTGATGAAAGGCTCATTCACATCAATCATCAATGGTATCTTTGCTAAAATAGTCATCGACATCGTCAATGAGATCATTGTCTACTACATTTGGATGATCAACCTCTTCAACTTCTTCATCTAACACATCGACTGCATCCACCTGATCCTGATCTGAATCATCATAGTCGTCTTCTTCTTTGTGATTATCTTCATCATCTACATGATTATACTTTGCTGGTCTTCCTCTTGGATCGTATCTAACAACGTATGGCCAACTTGCTTTACCTGGTACCTTTGAGTAAAAGACTTGCTCATGTTGACTTGGAAGAACATAAGGATTTGTACCCGGTTCAAATGCCCTTGTATTAACCATGGTAAATACATTAACATTCTCAATAACAGTTCTTTCAGGATCACGTTCATGCATCCGTAGCCTGTATCACTTCACCTCAAACAAAACTATTTTAAAGGAATTAAAATCACACTCAATTATGTCCTCCAAACGCCCATAGTACCTATTCTCAGTTTCTTTTTTATGTCTGTCACTTCTAGAGGAAACATTGGTGACCTTAAACATTGCAGTTATCCCACAATCCGAGGTTTTCATCTTATCATCCAACATTTTGATACAAAATTTACGACCATTACACCACATAACCTTGTGATGTTTCAACTGCAACATTGACAACAAGTAAAAAATACATTGTGAATTAATAAACGTCATATAAGACTTAGAAAATATATTTGAAAACTTAAACAAACCAAATACATTGAAAAAATGGGAAGTAACTAGAAAAATGCGGGTAAACAATTTAATTTCCTTTTTAACTTTTAAACCATAGGCTAAATCAACTTCCCTTTGTGACGTAAGATCATGGAATTGATGTCGATGACGATTAGCTGTTTTAATCATCTTACTGACCCCTTCCCACGATAACCTACTGAAGCATTATTCACAATCTTCTATCCAATGCTCCTTCCAATCAAGGTTGTTTGCAATGTATAAATGTAAAGCATCCCACACTCTAGCAACTATATGAAAAAATAACAATTCACTATCATTAATTAGATATCATTACATGCATAGTTTGATACAGTTGAATATGCAGGACTAATAAAAAAATAACAAATCAGTATGATAAAATAAAATTGGAAAAATACATGTGTAATATAATAATTCCACAAAATCTAATAATTACCTTTCACGTTCCTCATTGTACCTTTCCCCAATAGGACCTCCCCTTCAAATTTGTTTATGAAGTTGAGATGCCAAATGCGAGGCACATTCATATTTTCTACTAATTTAGGTAGATATTCACTAATATACACCATGCACTGATATACCATATATCCCTCAACCATAGAACCCTCAAGACATGCTCTTTGTCTAACAAGATCCTTCAATGACTTCAACTACCTTTCCGCCATCCACATCAACCTTGTGTGTACCGGTCCACATAATTCAATCTTCTCAACTTGGTGTATGAGGTAGTGTTCTTGTGCATTGAAAAATGCTGGAGGTAGATATTGTTTCATTTCACACATTAGTCGGGGAATTTCTCTCTTCCAATACCTTATATCTTCTTTATGGATTTATTTTGAGGAAAGCCACCTACAAATGATGCAATAAAATAATATCAAGCCATATATAAAATTTGCATGCAGAACATAATATGCCAATAAATTTCGCTCACAAATCACAGATCAAGTACAATTTCCATATAAAACATTACTTACCTCATGTATTTTCCAAGAACATGAATAATTTGTTTTATGTTGTTGTCAAAGTCATTTGGGAGAGATAAAGGTAGAACATACCGTATCAAAAAACACATAATTATTATTTATTTCCAAATAAGAGAATAAAATTAATAAAATAGTGCATACCAATTAGGAAATATATTAAAAAATCACAATTACCTTAATGAATGTATGCCAGTCATGTGTTTTAACCCCACCAAAATCACCTTTTTTCATTAATATATTCTTTATGTTCGACGAAAATCCCATCAGAAACCTAATTTTTTTGATGACCTCTTTTACAATATTGCTCTGTTGCTCTGTCAAGCACCAAGGAAGACTAATATTCTATTGACATCCATCACCATTAGAATTAATGTTCACACTTTGCAATGTGTGATTAGCTTCTTGGATGTCACTACAAATCTTTCCAATTCTTTTTTTGTTAGTCCTCATTAGAGGAAATTTGGGGTCTAAAATGGGCCTTATAAGAAAACGCGGCAACAGTAAATTTTGTGAGTTGGAATTCAAGAACCAATAGAATTTCAATAAAATGAGTCAACCATAATGGTTGAATTGACATATTTGTCATAAAAGAAAACTACTTTTTTTGTTCGTATTTTTGACATATCTCCCTATGTTTTAGTCAAATTTCAAGTGAGAGAGCTTGATGGATGCGGAATTTAATTGCACATCCAATGAGTACCCACATTGCATAATTTTGATAGACCCTGCTACACAGGGAGATATGTTGAAAATACTAACACAGAAAGTAGTTTTTTTCATTCTTCCTCCAAAACTAATAACAATTATTTTATTGTTTTCCTTAGGAGGCCCATTTTAGACGTCAAATTTCCTCTAATGTCCATCTAATATTCACCATAACAATTCTGTTATGTTCTTCCCAATATGCATTGTATCAAACAAATGAACTATTTGTAGGTGCTCGTAATATGGCAACCTACTGAATTGCATCGGGTAAATTTTCATTCCTCGTGGAATCCCATTCGTGCCTTAACAACATTCATGAAACATCAACAAAATCAAATTAACACTAATTAATCAATATAGGTACATACCGTACTAATCATTATTCACTAAAAAAAACAAAGATTTATATAATATATGATACAATTTGACTGTGATTGTCATTGATGTCAAAGGAGTTCAGTAAATGATAAAAGGATAACCAAAGACATGATGGCAAGGTAAAATCAACGAATGACAAAGGAATTAATGACATGGAAAGTGTGATGATCTGGCATGTATGGTGAGGCTGGAAAGACACATAATGGTGTTTTGGTGCTATCAAGAAGTCAGCGTTGTAATCTGATATCATTCTGGAAAAATATGGCAACTTTGTGAAACTTTGGAAATTGACTTAAGTATGAAAAAGTAGTCAAAAATACTCTAAGAGAATTCCCACCATAATTCACAGTTTGAATAGAATGCCCGCACTAGCATATTAGGATATAGCTTGTTGAACTAGCTATCTAGCCATGGTCTTAGTTTGCCTTAATCATTTATGAGGAGAAAGTTATAAGTCTGCCAAAATAGGGTTTCAGGATAAACCTTGAAGAAATTCTTGGACATGGCTAAGTGTTGGAAAACTGGTCCACGTGGCCTTTGATCCATGAAATTTGATAAATTTATTTTCACAAGGACAGCCCTTGGAAGGCATTTCCAAATGACCTCTCAAAATCTTATTCTCAACACTTGGGCAATTTTCTTGTGTTTCTCAATATGGAAAATAGTATTTTTCGTACTTTTGGCAGATTGATATTTTGCATATGTGACCATTGTAAGTTAGCATGAAAGTGTGGTTGGATATCCATTTCAACAAATAACAAATCCATTCCAATTGATGAACCTATTGACATACACCCAACATCTAGCAGGCATTTGAAAGTGGTATTCCAAACTGCTTACTGACACTTGGAGAGTGAGACATCCACAATGTGAGGAATATCGTACTGACTCAACCATGCCAATATTTTCTCCTGCAACCTCATCATCTGAACTTGGCAGACATTTTACTAGGATAGTGCAAATGAAGGTGAGAGGCACTTTGGTAGATAGATATCTTCCTCCTCAGAGACTCTTTGGGAAATTTGAAACCATTTTTGGATGCACCAACCAACATACTAGATCCTATCACTTTCATATAATTTTTCTCATCATCTTATGAGAGGTGGCGCACATTTTCTTGAGGCCACTTAGGCATATTTTACCAATAATTCCATACTTGGACAATTTGTCCAAAACCTAAGGTGGATTTTTCATTTCACCCAAAGCCTCAAATAATGCTACTAGATGATCTATTACACCTTATTGAGCACACCTATGCTGATTTCACTCCCAGACTCATCTTCATTTTCCCTAGGCGGGCATTTTACTAAACTTTGGTGTAAGACTACCTGAAACCCTGTTTTGGCATATCCATATCTTCTTCCTCAAGCATTATCAAACCAATGTGAGAACATGGTCAGGTAGAAGAAACATACACCTACACGATGACCATGTGGTGTGGTCATTTTCTTCAACCCACAAATTATGGCAGGCATTTCCCTAGAGCAATTCTGACTAATTTGACCAAAAATCCTTGTTTTGGAAGACCTGTATCTTCTTCTTCAAGGAATTTTTTTGAGAACCGGGGCCCTGGTTAGATATAAATTTCAACAAAATATGGGATGGAAGGTCATGGTGGACATTCTCTTCTTCTTATGAATTATGGTGGTCATTTTCATAAGGAAGCTACTTTAGGACAGTTTTTCAACACTTAGTCAAAATCCCCAAATTATCATACCATTACCAACTACTACTAGAATGTAACAATGACATCATGGGACATTAGGTCACCAACATGTGTTTTTCAACCTCATCACACATGCCATATCAACACTTTTTTGTCATTAATGACCTCCTTTGACATCAATGACAACCATACTCAACAGTGTCCTTGTGCTAATAAAATTCATAGGGTGGCATAGATCTGTTCCTTGTTGAAGTGGTTATCCACCCATGCTTTCAGTTTTCCTTATGATGGTCACATGTGCAAGAAATAAATCTGCCAAAGTAGGAAAAATATTGTTTTGCATATTTAGAAATTTGGTTAAGTATTGACCAATATTCCAACAATACATAAATAACTTGGCATAGCTTAACGATTTCTATTATATTCCAAGTTCCATAGGTGAGGGGTGTCATTCTTCATGGTTTTTTCCATTCTCTTATTTATCATTGAAATTTCCTTTTTCTCTAGTTCGATAACTATGGTTCTTAGGCAGAAAGTGCCTATACTCATCAAACACTTCCTTTACTAAACTCCTTGAATGACAAGATTTTATCCTGGGACCGAGCTGGACATTCAAATTTACCCTTTGTTTGAAGACCTACAAGAGATATGAATTAGTGTAGCGAATTAGAATTACCATTTAAAATAATGCATGATATATTCAATAGATATATATAATATTAAAGAACAAAAGAAAGTAACAATATACCACAAAAATGTGTTAACCCGGGAGCATCATGAATTGTCCATCCAAGTATTCCATGGAATTGAAATAGTCTTTTCCCTATTGGTCTAGAGATGTCATACATAGTGAGACCATCCCATAAATTCAACAACTCATCGATAAGAGGCTCAATATATACGTTCATATCTTTAACCTGGTACTTACCTAATTGGTCCAACATACATGATTAATTATATTTAGCTATATGTTGTTATATATAAAAGACATAATTATCATGTACGAAATAAAGAAATGAAATATTTAGTGATTAGACTTTCAAGAAAACAAATACAAATTAATTAAATACCTAGAACAATCATTGCCAACATTGTGTGCTCTCTCTTGACAGACATCCAAGGACAAAGGTTATTGTTTATAACAAAAACAGGCCACACTGAGTAGGTCAAACAAATATTTCCAAATAGATTGACACCATTAGCTGCGAACGAAAGTTTAGCATTACGAGGTTCTTCTTTGAAAATTGGCCACTTTTCTTTGATGTATCTAAATGCAGATCCATCTGTAGGAATTCAAAGAACATCATCTCAACTTCTATTCTTTGCATGGAAATCCATAAGTTGTGCTATACTTTGACACCTGAACAACCGTTGGAGACGTGGAATTATTGGAATATAACGAAGAACTTTGTGAGGCACCTTTTTTTTCACTTTATCAGTTTGATACCTACTTGTTTGACATTGTGGGCATTCATTTTCTAATGCATATTGTCCATAGTATATGATATGATCATTAGGACATGCATTAATAGCTTGATACTCCATTCCAAATTCTTTCATAATCACATATATCTCTTGATATGTGCGTGGTAAAATATTTGGCGTTGGTAATAGAAATTCACCTAACAATATACAAAATTCAAAAGAATAAGTCAATGTAAACAATATTAATCATCAATATCACATCCATACTTTAAAAATTAGATAATAATAGAAATATAGGAAAAAATTCAACCCTTTATGTACATGTGAACATCCAAACATAAATAATTAACAAATTACATAACTTGGTATCTGTGTGAGACAGATGTTTGATAAACCATTCAAAACCTTCAAGTTCACTAACAACAATATAGAAGATAAAAGATTTGTTTTTGAGCCTTCATAAATAGGTTGACGTGACTTCTCGAGTAGAGGATCAACATCATGACTATCATCCTAGTTGTCCTCATCCATTGGAGAAAATGTGTCTTGGATCAATCTATGTATCTCATCTTCCTGATTTGTATCACGAACGTTACCTCCATCCATATCATCATTAAGAACTTGATCATCTTCAATATTCTGATGTAGATTTTCATCACCTTGTAAATGAGTATTGCTTCTAGTACTTGGCAAATAACTCTCTGGAAGGGGACATTTTGAGGGGCATTGTCTATATATTTACAAACAACATAGTAAAATTAGTGTGTATAGAACATACAATAAAACGATAAGACATTTTACTAAAATTCATGACATGATGACTATTACATAGAATACACTAAAAATTGAATAAACTCTTACCAAGGGACGATATTCATAACCCCCTTCGGCATGTCCCTTCTCCCTACAATGTCTTTCAGTTATCGTTCTTAAAATTATTCTTCTTTGCAAGCCCTTGCACTAAGAGAAAGGGAAATAACATTTTACATCTCCCCTCACCTCTAATTCCGCTCTAAATTGAGAAAGCTTCCTTCCATTTTCATTCATAGTGAAAAATCCTTGTAGTGACAAGTAATTGTCTTACCTACACCATACCAAATAGTAACTTGTCAAATACACTAGATATAAGTATATTTATAAATGCAGTATATTATATCCCAATTTCTATAAAGAAAAACATGAAGACTATGATGAATAGGATTGTCATTGATGACAACATTAATGACAATCATTTTGGAAAAATATGGTAATTTGGTGAAAAATAGGAAAATGACTAAGTGTTGGAAAACTGGCTCAGGTAGCCTTAAGAAAATGTTTGACACAAATTGTGTGTTGAAGAAAATTCCCACACCATATGGGGGTCTTGTAGATTGATATTTGGCCTACCTGACCATTTCTTCAGATTGTCTTGGAAGTTACTGAGGAAGAAGTTATGAACCTGCCAAAACAGTGTTTTATGTAGATTGGACTAGACTGAGAAAATTGTCTAAGTGTTGGAAAAACTGGCTCATGTGGCCTTGGTAAAATGCCCACCGTACCTTATAGGTGTATGATAAAAATTATCTGAAGCTATCATCCTACAACTTGTTGAATAGGATATCTTAGCATGGTCTCAGTTCTCAAAGAAGATGTTTGATGACAAAGATAATGGTCTGCCAAAATAGAGTTTCAGGCTCTTTTGCACTATTCTGGTACTGGCAAAACTGCCTCAATGGCCTCAGGGAAATGCCCAGCCTATCTCATAGGATGATGAGAAAAATAATATGAAAGTGTTAAGATATAGCTTTTTTATGGGTGCATCTATCAATGGTCTCATTTATCATGTGGAGTGTTTTATGAAAAAGATATAAATCTTCCAAAAGTAAGAAAAAGATTATTTTTCATTTTAAGAACACAAGAAAATTGGTTGTGTTAGATTCAGGAAATTGAAAAGGCATTTTGAAATGCCTGCAAGGAGGGGTTATTTTGATGATAAAATTCATCAGGTAGCATAGGTATGTTCCTTGGTGAACTGACTATCCATCCATACCTCCAGGTTGTCTTATGATGGTCTCATATGCAAAATATCAATCTGCCAAAAATAGGAAAAATAATATTTTGCATGGTGAGAACAAAAGAAAATTGGTAGTGTTAAAAACAGGAGTTTGAGAGGTCAGTTGGAAATGCCTGCCAAGGGATATCTTTGTGGAAGTAAATTTATCAAATGTCATGGATCCATTCTTTGGTAAGTTGTCCATTTGCTCATGACTTCGGGTCTCCATAGATTGTTCACATGTGTGAAATAGGAGTATGCCAAAATGGGAAGAAATATGTTTTGATGTTCAAAAGAGGTTGAGAAGCTATTTTGAAATGCTTGTCAGAGATTGTGTGTTTGTCAACAGATTTATCTTGTGATATGGTCTTGTTCATTGTTGAAATAGCTATCTAGCCATGATTGTAGGTTTACTTATGGTGATCACATGAGGGAGAAATCAATCTTCCAAAGTAGAAGAAAAATTGTTTTTACAAGTTAAAAACAATTTTGTCCGTGTGTTAAATTAAACAGTTTGGAATCCTATTTTCAAATGATCTCCAGATAATGCATGTGTATCAAAAAGTTCAAAAGGTGACATGGATCTAATCCTTGTTGAGGTGGCTATCCAGGCATACTTTCAGTTTGCATTATGATGGTCATATATGCAAAAGATGGACCTGCAAAGTTAGTGAAAAATAATAAATAGAGTTTATTAAATAAGAAGCTATAGGAATGTATTTAGAAAAATAAACATAAATTTAATAAAAAGAATTAAGACTGAGTTTTGAAGAGACACATATTACTATTGGAGAGATGCAATGTTTAGAATAAGTTTTAATTGATTATTTCATTAAAATAATAAATAACAAGCAGAGATTCGAAGAGGTGTCTAAGAATGAAGACATGGAAAGGTGTAATTGGAACAAGACATGAAGGACAAAGATGACTAAGGACATGCATAATGGCATTGAAAAGCAATCATGACAAGCATGGAACAACTAGAGAGTTAAATGACCCATTCTGTGGTCATTTGAATATGATTTGGGCAAGACAAAGATGTTGGTGCAAAGATGGCAAGGATGACAAGGAGATGGTGACATGACGATATTCAAGCAAACTTCAGGACAGAGATGGTGACATGACGATATTCAAGCAAACTTCAGGACAGAGATGGTGACATGACAATATTCAAGCAAACTTCATGACAGAGATGGTTACGAGCATGATAGAAAATATTGCGGGCATAAGATATTTCCTATTGTGGGCATCTTCTCAACACCACCTGTAGACATATCTTATGGCCACCTATGGGCAACCTGGTGTGAGCTGTGGGCATAAGGAAGGACTTGTTGCAGGAATTTGTGGGAGTTGTGGGCATCTATGATGGCTCAAATGAGGAGTTGTGGGCATATTTAAACCCTAGCTATGGGAATCTAGATAGCCCTTGAGGGCATCTGAATACATCACCTACTAGCACCTTGAAGATGGACAGTGCGAGCATACTTACTGGAAGATCAAAGACCCCCATACGGGAAGTTGAAGAAGGGTATGCAGGCATAAGAGAAGGCCAAGTATTGGCATAAAAATTAAAATTAAAATGATGATGATGTGGAAAATTAAATAAATTTTGGTTAATGATAACAAAAATAAATTGGTGATGAGGTCGGCCTCCTACGACATGGAAATAAAAAACTATTTATTTAATTTAAAGGGACATGTCGACCTCCTTAAATACAAGAGAATAAAAGGTATAAATATAGAAGATAATTTGCTATTTCAAATGAGAATATGGAGGAAGTTCAGGAGTGCTTGTGGATAATTTAGGAGGTTTAGTGAGGAGGTCAGTTCAGTGGTGTGAGGAAAGTGTGATGGAGCAGCAGGAGTAGCATAATATTTGTCTATATCTTTGATTTTATGGGCTTCACCGAAATGATAATATTACTGATAATTTGAAGTGGATTATGTTGGGCATAGTAATGAGTGATGTTGGGAAGAGAAATTAATATGATAAAGTAATGATGAATGACATATCATGATGCTGATCTAGGGCTGCAATGTAACATTATACCAGTGTAATCGATGGACAGTATGCTGACATATTCTTGCTGAAAATTGATTTAGGGCAGAATGCTCTAGGAACAAGGTGCTAAAGAAATTCTCTTGGACAAGAGAACATATATGAGTTAGTCATGATGAATACTCAACTTGATATATGCTAATGTGGATAATACTGAAGACATGATACTAATGGTGTATGGACAGAGTTGAGATAGGGATGCAGTTTGTTGTATGTTGAATGACTTGCTGAGTACAGAATGAAGACTTGTTGATTGGTATTTTTGATGTGTGTTCCTGTGGCAAACTTTGGAAGAGTCTGATGTATCAATTGTAATTTGTAATCCGAAATTTGTATAGGAAGGTTGGGTGGAGATGGGGAAATACTTATTGGTATTTTAACAAGTTGAAGCTTGTTTGTATGTTGTAGCATCCCAGTTAATTGTACTTGACTGAACCATTCTGGTGGGTGGTTCCACCTTATGGGTTGTAGCCCATATTGGAGATTGAAGTCTCCACTTATATAAAGATTACAAAACTATATCTTGTGTCCCTTGTGCAATGTCTTGATAGTCATGTGTTTAATTGATGAATGAATGTGCCTAGTTGATATTGTTCTTTGATAAATATGTTGTTGAAGCAATTGTGAAATAATGATATAAGATTAGTAGAAAATGTTGAAATTGAGTTGAATCCTTAGCTCAATGATTCACCCCCCCCCCTCTCAGTGAGAATTGTGTCTAACAGACTAAAGTTTTCATTGATGCCAACAAGTGTTGTGCATTGGCCTTTGATTTAATCACAAGGAGACCTTGATAGTTTGGAAATTGGAACACTAGGTGTCCCAAATGGTCCAAATGAAATTTGTCCTTCTACTATGGAAATTGATTAACACTGTTTCAATGAACAGTAGCTTAGGGGAGCATCGGGTCTATAAAAAAAACCGAATTGTCTAGAGTCATTGTTGACTGGACCCTCTTGTTGCAATTACTCTAGTTTAAATAAACAGAGGGAGTTGCAGGGTTGTTAAATTCGTTCATAAGGTACATGACCCAAAGAATACAACTGCTATTTTGAGCCTTAATGTTAGTTTGTATCCCCCAAAAAAGGATGTGTGCTTACCTTTTATGAATTTACGGCCAAATGGTTGTTACAGAGTATGACTGATCTCTCTAGTTTTGGATATGGTTGATAAATAAATATGGGTTCAATCAATCACCAAGAACCTTGTTGAAACTATAGAAAATGAGTTGAAAATGCATGAGTTGACCCGTGCATAAACAACCAAGAGCCATTGAAAGATGGAATTGGTTTGGTGGGTTTGCAAAGATAGCCATATATCGTCGATATAGAGACGAAAGTTCCTCGAAAATTAAAAACATCGATATTGCCACGTTTTTTCCACCATGATAAAAAAAATGAAGTATTAATCCACGAATGTTCAAAACATGGAAATATTTCGTGGAAAAATCCGCCCAAATGTATTAGTGCTTGCATATGTGCATTTAACTACTCAATTGTGATTTGTATGTTATCCTCATCGATCCACTTCAAAAATAAATTAAGTATTGGTTGACTCTTGTGGTACATAATCAAATTGTACAAGTAGTACCGGAAGCGGGGATGACTACCAAATCTGTTTTCATGGTATCTCATTAAATGTATTGCATAACTATCAAGTGGAATTCTCTTGTTCAGTGGTTGGCGAGGTAGTGCATCCCCATTGGGAAAATATTTTGGAATTACATATCAAATAGACCCTCTGTGTTGTACTCATTGATTTGTGATGAGCGAATATCTACCAATCAAGTATAGTACGTGGAGTATTGGATGCAACTTGAAAAAATTCATTGATCTTTTCATTTCTCAATCTGCATTAGGAAATATGAAGGAAAAAGAAGATATTTCTTATACTAGATGGGTAACATTTTGGTTATCTAGTTCGGTTATATTTGAATCTGTACATGAGAGCATGGCGTTGTTTGTAGAGATAGAATGGAGTTGAGAGGAGACATCGGTGCATGATTTTGGAAGTGATGAAATTGTGTTGTGGTCAAGTTGGATATCATTATAGCATTTTTCATTTTGTATCTTATATAGAAATGCATTGATGACATGTGATTTAGTCACATAACAGTCATGAAATTTACCTCTCATTCCATGCCTCCTCACAACCAAGATATCAATAGTTGAAAGGTGGCATGGAAGGAAATTTTCAATTTGAACAATTTGTTGGGGATAACTAATAGTGTGTCCATTGCACTTGTATTTTCCACCACAAGCATGCCTGGCCTACAAAATTGGGCTAACACGAGCAATGAATATTTCTTCAATTTGAGTAAGTATGGATAGTACAATGGTTTGGTCATCGGGTTCCATATTATTCCATTTTGAGAAATGATGACCATCGGTTTCTCTATGGAATCAATTGAAAATGTGTCCATTGAGAGATGGATGAGTAAGAATTCTAGGATATGAATCCATACAAGTAGTACATGTATGCATGATAGACAAGCCATCAATTCCTTTGTGGGCATTCTAGGTAGTATGTGGATGGCCATGATGTTGAAGAGTACCTATTGGAAAATGAAAAAGAGGTTGTTGCTTAGTATGCATTATAGTTTCATGAAGTCTCTTTATTTCATATTTCTTTTCAACATATCTTCTCCTTAGTTGTTCATTTTTTTGGACCCTAGATGTAGATGGTTTTGTAGCAATTGGGTTAGCATATTTGATTGTGAAAATTTCTTTCTTCCATTTATCACTTATTCTTTTGTTTATTTCTGTATCTTGGACTTTATGTTGATGACTTTTGTATTGATTCTTACTATGAACCTTCGGATGAAAATCATTGACCGTGCTTTTAATTGCAATTTGTGAAGTAGTATGTAAGGAAAGCAGTGAACGATTTGTAAATATATATTATTAAGTTCTATATTGACTATAATTTGTTTGATAACATCTAATTTGACACATATAGGAGTAATATTTCAAGAAGATGAAAATTTAATTTTTTCATGTGTTGGATATGGATGCATAGGTTTTGAAATAAATAAGCTAACTGTATAATATCCACATTTTATTTAATATGTAATTATACAAAGCAATAAAAAATACATCTTCTTGCTTTGAATAAAAACCGTAACATTACATGCATTCATTATTTAGGAAACATTTTAGGGATATGCACGTTTTCTTTTGGATTTTTCATGCAATCCATTTTATCACATGTCATTACATTGTTTTTTTATTTGTTTCTAATTGGAAAATGTTTCTACATGTACTACTAATTTGAGAAAGTAACTATTGAAGAAGAATTTGGCAAATATGTATGTGGTCTCTTTGGTATTCCTTCATAGCCATAGTCAAGCAAATTCTTAGCAAGTATGGTGATAAGTTGTCCCTCAACATCCTGGAATGTAGTTACATCGATTTTTATTATTTGATATTCAATGTTGAATTGGAGAATGTACTTGTATTCACATTCATAAACATGTTGATTGCACCTTTGGAAATTCCATACATTGTTCTAAATGGGAGTAAGTTTTTTTTGCAATCCTGGTCTTTAAATTTAAGGGGACTTGCAGCATACCAACAATTGACTGTATCCATAGAAGAAATAATTTCCTCGACTAGAATGTATGCAGATTCTATCCCTATATTGATTCCTTCATTTTTAATGTCAGATAGTTTCTTTTGTATGGAAGGATGACCTATTGAAGCATTGTGTGCATATAATTAGTGGGATTGGAGTCATGTTCTTGGTTTCTCAAAGTAGGTTCACAAATCCGAAGTTTCTTTGAGATCAAGATTGATGTAAGTTTGGGATGAAAAGGTTGTGGTAATTGATATTTGATTGAAATCTTATATTTTTCCAGTCTTTATAGCAATTATTGGAAAGTTATTTGTGATGGAATATTGCTATTAATTNCCCCACCCCACCCCTCCCCCCCACCCCCTCCATAATGTGACCTCTATACTATAAAATGGCATGTCCTTTAGTTGAAGGGTTATCTTATGTGTCTTTGTTCAATTTTTCCTCATGATGGTTACTAAATGGCTAATGGATATAGCAACTCCAATAATATCGACTATAGAGTTGTTGCTTATAGTTAACAATTCATTAATAGGAGTGTAAATAAATTTATGGTTTGCTATTGAATTCCCATCCCATAACCAAGCTTCTATGGTGGAGGTATTGCCAAGATTTATTTCCAAGTCATATTTTAATGATTGGATTATTTTTTTGCAGGTTTGACAATCCCTTTTGAGATTATGTAAACTTTACCAATATCTATGGAAGGATGAAAGTGTGTTTCCTGGATATTGAAGCATGTAACATGTATCTCATTTCCTTTAGTGTCAATAATATCAAAGCTAAAGACATGGATAAGCCCATTTCCATTGGTGATGTGAAAGTAAGTATTTGAAAGGACTCAAATTTTCAATGTCCATTCTTGTAAGTATGGATGCAAAGATTTAATAGGAGTAATGTTTGGGGGTGTTTTAGTTTTTTCTATTATTTTGTTTCTTGGAGGACTTACATATTTGCTCAACAATGATCCACCAATAATCTATGAAGTCAAAGTATAAATTGTATTCCTTGAACTATAAGAATCTTGCAAAACAATGTAAAAAAATGTACATTTAGCGCTTAAATTATTGTGCAAAGAGTGGGTAGCACAAAATGTGTTTAGTGTGTATGATGCATGTGATTTGGAATGGGATGTGCTAGAGAAAAAGTAGCAGGAAAAAGTAGATAGGTTGAATACATACTTGTTATTTTGGATGGATTTGCAAGTGAAGCTATCTATTTGAATTAAGGATACAACTTGCACTTGAGATTATGTGAAAAATGAGCTAAGAGTTGAGGAAAATAAGTTGTGTACTATATTTTTTCCATCGAATAGGTGTAC
Source organism: Pseudotsuga menziesii (assembly GCA_001517045.1). Classification (NCBI taxonomy): domain Eukaryota; kingdom Viridiplantae; phylum Streptophyta; class Pinopsida; order Pinales; family Pinaceae; genus Pseudotsuga; species Pseudotsuga menziesii. The sequence continues at coordinate 39,094 of LPNX011077320.1, read as the reverse complement.
ATAATAGTGGTATTATGAAGTTGGTTTGAATTCCAAAATTTGTAGAATAGGATTGGAAAGAATCTCTCCATTTCCAATCCGTGTGGTAGAGTTCATTGTTAACATTGATGTCATAATTGTATATATGTGTTGGGTGTTATAACATCTAGATTAATTCACCTAATATTTAATTATCGACTGGGGTTGGTAGGCTTAGAGTTGATACAAAATATATGCAAAGGTAGAGGGTGTTGTGTAAAAATTTTAACAAACAAAAGATCAAAAGATATTTCAAAATGAAAAACTGAGTCAAACTCCCAAGAATTCAATTATTAAAGTAATAAAACTGAAACAAAATATTAAACAAAATAATTGATAATTTATTCAACTGAAAATGATACTATTAAGAACTAATCTTTACATTGGAAACTAGGATGCAAGGAAAACCTAATTAATAAGCAAGTAGAAAACTTAATAAAGAAAATTAAATAAGAAGAAACTAGTACAAAACTTAATAAAGATAAGAAAGTAGAAAACTTAATAAACAAAATTAAATAAGAAGAAAAAAGTAGAAAACTTAATAAAGATATCTTTGAATTTTGTCCTACAAGTCTCTTTCAGTAATCACACAACGAAAAAGGAATAACCTAAAAACATGCTAAAACTAACACAAACAATACTAAATTTATATGCAAAGGATAAATCAATACAAAAGCATAAACACAAAAAAATACATCAGTAAAGAAATCAGAAACAAATTCAAGAAACAAAACATAACACGGCTTAACACATGTTTAAGGTGAAAGGAGGTGAAGAAAATGATAAAACCTAATAAATAACCTAAAACATTCTAACTTTAACTTCAATGCTAAATAAAACTATTATCTAACTATCTCAGTCAAAACATACTTCAAACATTAACAAAACAGAACTGAAAACAATCTCAAAACACATCAAAAATACTAAAAATGAAACTAAGGGTTGAATGACAGACTGAACTGTAGGTTTGAAAGGGGTGGTTGAAAGACAATTCAAACAGGCTGTCGGAATGATAGTCTACACAGTTGAAATGACAAAAATTAACCTAAATGATCTAATCTTCAGCTGAATTCGTGCAAATGTAAATCTAATGCATAAAGGTAATAAATAAGCCTACTTATTAAGCAAATTTAACAGTGAAATACACTTAAACAAATTCATGAACATAAAGAAATCATTGCATGTTAATAAACAAACTTAAATTTAAATTGCATAAACTTATAAATTATAACAAAAAGGAAATAAACAGAACTAAATTTAAAAACAATCTATTATATCTGCTTGCAAATAAACTGAACAATAAACTGGAAATGAAAAGACTGAAAGCAAATTCAAAAGAAAACTATGCATGCAGTTAACTATCTAATTTCATAAATAAAATGCACTGCAAGAAAATGAACTGATAAAACAAAATGTAAATTAAACTAGCTACAACAGAAAAGGTAGAAAATATAAACAAGAAAAAGGAAGAAACCTCTAGTTGATGAGGGGCCCTCTCAACAATCATGAGTGGTGCCTGGCTAAATTATACTCAGATGCAATCTTCAACAACAAAACATATAGCTCTTTATTCAGATGATGGAACAGAAATATAATGTGCTCAAGAACAAACTGATAAACTATGAATTCTCTCATAACTCTCTAACTCTCTAGGTAACTGAGCTCTCACGTAGAGGATGGTATATATAATGGTTTATAGGGATGAGAAGTTCAACCCTTTAGTGGTTGACTTCTCTCTAAATTTAGTTGATTATTAAGGCGTATAATAGATCGTAGGCCAATGCACAGGGTCTTCCCTTCTTCAGCGCGGTCTGGTTCTCTTCATTGGACAGGGTACACATAGGCTCCTTCTTCAGCATGGTTGGTTCTCAAAGGTGGTGCACATCTCCTTCCTTATTGTAGCAGTGAACTAGTGGCAAACAGAGGAGAATGCACTGTGAGTTTTCTAGAATATGAAATAACACACAAACCCATCACGTGGTTTGTTGATGAGGTGTCAACAAAGGAGGCTACAAGCCAGCGGATTATCTAGAACACGAAATTCATTACCTAGACGTGTGGAAAGCAAGTCGTTTGCAAAATTGTTTCACATTTAAATGCTTGAAATCAGTTCTCAACAGCGTGCAGTCTGGTTAGTGATCTAGATGAAAAGCTAAAGAGCAAGCTAGACTGTGAGTTGAAAATGCTGGGCACAGATCTAGGACAAATGAAGTGTATGTTTGTTGGTGTGCTTTACGACTACATTCTGTAGCAACATGTTTTAACATCTCGTAAACTACCAAAAATTTTCATGCAACAAGCTAGATGACGAGCTAGGCATCGATATAGACATGCTGTGTGCATGGAAAGTTGAATGCGTACTTGTTATTAATCTGTCCTAAAAAGATGATATAATTTGCAAACAAATATATAAATTAATTAATATATCAAATGTGCTTTAACAATGTCAATTTTAATTAATAAAATCATAAAATGATAATAATAAATGGATTTTATATAAACCTTAAATTCATACATACCTAAGTTGAATAGTGATCCGCGTGACATAAAATATGCAAAAAGATAATAAAACATATGTTTAAATGAGTAATTTAATTGCCAAAAATGATAGCAAATCTAGGATCAACATTCCACCAAAAGGAAGAAATTTCAGGTCCCACTGAGGAAAAAGAAATATAATAGATCGCACTATCATAGCGAATTTTGAAACGTAAGCCAGCAACAATCATATGCATAAGTAAGTAAATTCATAAGGTTTTTTTTTTAAATTAATTCAACCATGTCCAAGTTAAAACTTTGGACAGGTTGAACATATGACATGAAAAGTATAAATCACATTTATAATCAAGAGAATTAGTCATTTAATAGTTTACATGCATGATTGGGTAAAAGGATAGGATTATCAAATAATGAAATGATAAGAAGAATTTCTAAGCATCCACATGAAGGTAAAAAATATTTGCCAAAAAACAAAATTTGGTTAGCAAATTTTAATTATAAGTGCTATAATATTACAATGTTTTATTCAGATCGTCATTTGGTATTTCATTTAGACCTTCATTTGATTCTTCATATTAACCTAAATGATCTAATCTTCAGTTGAATTCGCGTAGATGTAAATCTAATTCATAAAGGTAATAAATAAACCTACATATTAAGCAAATTTAACAGTGAAATACACTCAAACAAATTCATGAACATAAAGAAATCATTGCATGTTAATAAACAAACTGAAATTTAAATTGCATAAAATTATAACTTATAACAAAAAGGAAATAAACAGAATTAAATTTAAAAACAATCTATTCTATCTACTTGCAAATAATATCAACAATAAACTGGAAATGAAAAGACAGAAAGCAAATTCAAAAGAAAACTATGCATGCAGTTAACTATCTAATTTCATAAATAAAATGCATTACAGGAAAATGAACTGATAAAACAAATTGTAAATTAAACTAGCTACAACAGAAAAGGTAAAAGAAATAAACAAGAAAAAGGAAAAAACCTATGGTTGATGAGGGGCCCTCTCAGCAGTCATGGGTGGTGCTTGGATAACTTCTACTCAAATGCAATCTTCAATGGCAAAGCATACAGCTCTTTATTCAGATGATGGAAGAGAAATACAATGTGCTTAAGAACAAACTGATAAAATGTGAATTCTCTCATAACTCTCTAACTCTCTATCTAACTGAGCTCTCACGTAGATGCTGGTATATATAATTGTTTACATGGATGAGAAAGTCGACCCTTTAGTGGTTGAATGCTCTCTAAATTTAGTCGATTATTAAGGCGTATAATAGATCATGGGCCAACGCACAGGATCTTCCCTTCTTCTGCGTCGTCTGGTTCTCTTCATTGGACAGGGTACGCGTAGGCTCCTTCTTCTACATGGTTGGATCTCAGAGGTGGCGAGAAGCTCCTTCCTTAGCACAGCAGTGAACTAGTGGTGAATAGAGTAGAATGCACTCTAAATTTTTCAGAACGTGAGCTAACACACCAACCCATCACGTGGTCTGTTGATGAGGTGTCAATAAAGGAGGCTGCAAGCTAGTGGATTATCTAGAACACGAAATTCATTACCCAGAACCGTAGAAAGTAGGTCATTTTCAAATTTGTTTCACATTTTAATGCCTGAAATCAATTCTCAACAGCGTGCAGTTTGGTTAGCGATCTAGACGAAAAGCTAAACAGCAAGCTGGACTGTGAGCTAGAAACGTTGGGCGCAGATCTAGGATGAACGAAGTGTACGTTTGCTGGTGTGCTTCAGGACTACAGTCTACAGCAACATGTTTTAACATCTGGAAAACTACCACTGAGTTTCATGCAGCGAGGTGGATGACAAGCTGGGCGTCAAGTTGGACGTGATGTGTGCATGGAAAGTTGAATGCGTACTTGTTGTTAATCTGTCCCAAAAAGATGATATAATATGCAAACACATATATAAATTAATTAATATATCAAATGTTCTTTAATAATTTCAATTTTAATTAATAAAATCATAAAATGATAATAATAAATGGATTTTATATAAACCTTAAATTCATACATACCTGAGTTGAATAGTGATCTGCGTGACATAAAATATGCAAAAAGATAATAAAACATATCTTTAAATGAGTAATTTAATTTCCAAAAATGATAACAAATCTAGGATCAACATTCCCCCAAACCAAAGAAATGTTAGGTCCCACTAAGCAAAAAGAAAGATAATAGATCACAATGTCATAGTGTATTTTGAAACGTGAGCCAGCAACGGGCATATACATAAATAAGTAAATTCATAAGATTTTTTTTTTAATTAATTCAACCATGTCCAAAGTAAAACTTTGGACAGGTTGAACATATGACATGAAAAGTATAAATCACATTTATAATGAAGAGAATTAGTCATTTAATAGTTTACATGCATGATTGGGTAAAAGGGTAGGATTATCAAATAATAAAATGATAAGAAGAATTTCTAAGCATCCACATGAAGGTAAAAAATATTTTCCAAAAAACAAAATTTGGTTATCAAATTTTAATTATAAGTGCTATAATATTACAATGTTTTATTTAGATCGTCATTTGGTATTTCATTTAGACCTTCATTTGATTCTTCATATTAACCTAAATGATCTATTCTTCAGCTGAATTCGTGCAGATGTAAATCTAATGCATAAAGGTAATAAATAAACCTACTTATTAAGCAAATTTAACAGTGAAATACACTTAAACAATTTCATGAACATAAATAAATCATTGCATGCTAATAAACAAACTAAAATTTAAATTGCATAAACTTATAACTTATAACAGAAAGAAAAAAAATAGAACTAAATTTAAAAACAATCTATTCTATATGCTTGCAAATAAACTGAACAATAAACTAGAAATGAAAAGACTGAAAGCAAATTCAAAAGCAAACTATCTGCATAGTTAACTATCTAATTTCAAAAATAAAATGCATTACAGGAAAATGAACTGATAAAACAAACTGTAAATTAAACTAGCTACAGCAGAAAAGGAAAAAGAAATAAACAAGAAAAAGGAAGAAACATCTAGTTGATGAGCGGCCCTCTTAGCAATCACGAGTGGTGCCTGGCTAAATTCTACTCAAATGCAATCTTCAACAGTAAAGCATACAACTCTTTATTTAGATGATGGAACAGAAATACAATGTGCTATGTTATACCCAAATCCTATCACCAACATGTGATGAGATCCTTAACCCCTATGTTTTCCCTAAATCCCAAACTTGGAGTGGAAACTTGCTCTAGATATCAATTATACTTGAAAAAACCTAGCACAGCGCTTTCCCTTTAGCTGATGAGTGGTACCTTGTTTAGCACCGCCTATGTCCTATTATAGAAAAGAGGTGCCACTGTGCATGAGCTTTTCTCTTGGAGCGGTTCTCACCTAAATCGCTCTTTCATAAGGGAACAAAAGTGGTACCCTTGGTAAAAATGGAAAAAGAGAAGATTCTATAGGCTTCTAGATCATGAGCCTCATGTCCTCCCTTATCCCTATCAATCTGGGTTAGTTGGAGTTGAGATCCCTCTTGGTAGGATCTTAGAGCCACCTCACCCACAATTCTCTCAACTATCCCTATCCATTGAGCCTTATAAATACAAGCTCATATCCATAGTTGAGGGGGAGAGAAGAATAGTAGAATTATACTGTTGAATTGATACCCTAACCTAATCCATCAGAGAGCAATTGTGGAGCAAGTTGGAGCTATCGTGGACAAGGTGCTTGTCTTGTGAAGGAGTGTCTCGACACTAAGGCACATGGTTGTAAACTCTTTCATTTATTTTCTAATGTAAAGTTGATTTCCTTCCCACATGTTTGTTGTGTAAATATCACATATATGTTATTGGATTCCTTAGTCACTAATATGGATGCATAGATGTTTTTCTAGTAGCTTTGATTTCTTTGTATGTTTGATATGTCTTACAGGTATACAGGTCTTTTTTATCAGATTTATATTCCAGATGTCTATAACTTTCAAGGAAGGTCTTTAATCGATTTATTCACTCTTTCGTTCTAGATCTGAACCATTCATACCAGAGGAACAACTTCTGTCCGCAGAAGGTGCAATATTCCTGACTACAAATATGGCGACTCAATTGGGGAACAAAGAAAATTTCAGTTTATCTGATCTTCCTCAATCCTTGAACACTTTTCTGAATCTAGGCTCCAGTCTCTAACTCTCTTCAGTCAGATCTACCATCTGACTTAGTGAATTTTGGTTTCAAACTTTCAGATCTGTTTAGATCTAAACTATTTCAACCTTATATGCTCTATTTTACTGTCAATTCATCAATTTTTACCTTGATTTGAACAATTTTTAACTTGAAATCTCATTCTCCTTATGTTTTGGATTTATTCAAGGAACCGCACATGCGTTGTTAGCAATAAACGGTGCCACCACCTATACCTCATTAGCCAGGAGCGGTGCCATCGCCTGAGTGCTGTGATCCAGAAGCGGTGCTCATCCAGAACCTCTCTGTCCAAGACCCCTCCAGTGCAATGCCAGGTAGGCCTTATTCTAGAACTTGTTTTTTGTATTTTTTTGCAAAAATAAGAGTTTGCTTGCTTTCAACCCTGCACTGTCAGGCTTGCTTGTTTGAATCTGAATGCTCATGGTTGAAAATTTTGTGGTAAAATTGGTTTGATTGAAGAATTCAAAATCTAGGTTAGGCTTGTTGATTATTTGTTTCCTTTCATGCTTGTTGGTTGTGGTTTTGAAAGGAATTTTTGAAAGCTTAAGTTTCAGTTAGATCTCTTTTCATTTCATTTATAATGACTGAAATAAAAACCACTTGATTATCATCTTAATTTCATTTTTTCCATAGAGGACTTCTTTTTGCTTTTAAAAAGAAATTTTTTTGTTGAGATTAGGTCATTATTGCTACTGAACATAGGGCATTGGATCTATGATTAGCCTCACAAGCTTTCAGGTTCTCTTTGTTCTTTTGTCTCTCTTGCATTAGTACTATCTCATCAAAAGAAAAAATAGTGTAGTTTTAAGTTAGATCTATCTATGTTTAAAATAAAAATCGAAAAAATAGATTGCATATTCATGTAGAGTGCTTGTTGATTTTCTTTTAGGAAAAGAGACTCTTACCCATCTGATTGATTTCAAAAATAAAACTGAGTTTGGATTTGGATTTTATTTGTTCAAAGTAGTTGTTTGAGAATTTTTGGTTTTCAAAACGAAAAGAAAATACTCTCTTTCCCTCCCATAAGTAGGCATACCTTGAACGATAAAGTGAAATATTTGCATCTACATATCTGCATGGTTTTACTTTTTCTGTCAAAATTCCATGCATTCACCTAACCATCCACTTTAAAATTAATGGTAGTTCTGGGCTTAAAATTTACACAGCAATTTGAGTGATAGGCTAGAGACGTGTTCAGGCGTTGTTAGGCGTAGGAGTTGTCGTTACTCGTCTACACAACATCCTAGGACTCACACGGTTCTTCCACATACCATCAGTATATCGAACGTCCTTTCACATACCCTTGAGGTATATAGAAAGGTACTTCACATACTCGATTGTATATAGGAAGGCCCCTTGTGAACGATTGTGCATTAGACAACACTACTACTGATTTGAGCTCCCACGTACCTTGCATATATCGGGAGACCCCACTAGGACACGGTATCTATCTGAGAAAATCCCTTTGGCCATCTTGCTTGGAGACATACACTGAAAACAACATTCAGGGAGATTACTACGCATGTACCCTTGTGGTATATCGCAAGTGGCACCTTCTTGACAATCTTGGTGAGAGACCAGACTATCTAAACTCCTCGTGTCATTTAAGTTTGTTTGTTTGGACTATAGCTTGATTAGGGAATTTTTTGGTGTGTTTTCTAGTTTTTGAGACCCTAGGTTAGATAGGATCTGTATAAACTAGCTGAATTAAGACAGTCCAAAAGAGTACAGGGCTTGCCACCTAAATTTATTCCTGTTTCAAGAGAAGATCCTATGGAATCTATCGACCAAGGAGCTGCTACCAACTCCCAACTGGGAGAAAATGTGGTTGTAGAAAGTGAAGATCCATATCCTTCACACGGTCCTCCCTTGGTTCAACAACCTTCTAGGGGAAATATTTTGTTCCATTCTCCCATGGAAGGTCATGTTGATGATACTACCCATCTAGATTATGGTCCTAATGCTCCATTTTGGGATACCTCTATGGGACAGTCCATTGCTTCGTTTGGCACCCGTCCAACCTCTTCTGAAGATAATTCACCAAATGAAGAAGAAAATAGACAATACCAGGAAGCTATTCTCTGTGTAAGAGAACTTGAGAAGAAAATAGATAACATATTGGGTACACCACCACCTCGCTCAACAGTTTTTCCTGTGGGATATTGCTCACTTGTTGATTCTATGAGACCCATTGAACCTATTCTAAATCGCGTTGTGAGTCTGCATCATCTAGGTCAAACTGCCAACCCCATCACCTCCAATATTATGTCACTTCCAAATCCTCCTGGGTCTTCTGCACGTAGGGAACAACATTCAATTCTTGTTTCATCAATACCTTCTAGTGCCAAGGGGAAACCCCCGGCACGACCTACGTTACTTGTCACTAGAATTGTAGCTAGTCATGGACATACCTCTAGTATAGAGAAATCTACAGTCTATGTCCCTGCTACCCATACGAAAGTGGTTAACCCCCCATCCAGTTCAGGTCATCCCTTGGGAGCACAACCTGTAACCAATCAAACCTCTTGGGGATATGGTTACGCAGAAAATCAAGTACCTATAGGAAATATACATTACCAACCCACCCCTACAGGAATGCCTTCTCCTGGAATTCCATATCCTAGTAATACTTTCACTCCATGGGGGCAACCCAACTATTCTACATGCCAGCTATGGGAGGGATACCTATACATACTACGGGGGTGTCGAAGAACCACCTTACGGAGATCCTCCCTCTAGTGGGATAAATGATCCTGGAGGGCCTGGCGGCTTTCCTCGTTATGGTCCTAACGGTCCTGGTGGTCCTTGGGGGCCTGGTGGCTTCCCTCCTAATGGTCCCAAAGGGTCTAATGGCCCTCCTCCTAGTGGTTCAGAAGGCTCTGGAGGTTTACCTCCTAGGGGTCCTGTAGGGTCAGGTGGTCCTCCTCCTAGTGGCCCAGGTGGTCCTAGTGGTTCCAGCGGTCCTGGTGGTCCTAGTGGTCCTCCTCCTAGAGGCTCTGGTGGTCCTAACGGTCCTGATCCTAGAAATCAACCCCCTGCAGGTGGATCTTCCAGAGATTCTTCATCATAACAACCTGTCTATCAGTCTACTTACGCGTGGATCATCGTCATTAGGTTCACTTGCTACATTATAGCATTCCATCCAATGTTGGAACGTGTTGTCAATCTGATAAATATTTGTTGTTGACACATTAATATTTTCAAATATCTTAGTCTTGATTATTGTAGAGTAACATCAATTAAAATATGATCATTACCACATTCAAATGCATGGGTGAAACTAGCAACTAATTCTTTCCATGCTATTTTTCTTCGTCCTATCTCGACCAATGTATACCAAGTTCTTGGTATCATGTCCAAAGTATGTATAAATTGATGGACTTGTTCCTGTCGCAAACAAGCCTCTCATATCGCACGACAATGCTCAATGTGCTTGGTAGGACTAGTAAGTCTTGTATAGTTCTCACCAGTGTATATCACCTTCTCTCCAAATCAGACTTCTATCAATCTCCAGCGTTGAGGCCATTCTGAGATAGATTGTTTATGTGTGACCCATCATCTGATGGGTGTATCGTTCAGTGCAAATTCCAAAGCTAATAGTGGCTGAGGTTCTATTACTTTCTCTTCAAATTTTGTCAAAAAATATTCCAGGTTAAGAAAAACCTTATAGATAGGTAGATCACATACCTCGATACCTACCTGTTGCATGGATTTTGTAATTTTGGCACATCGTTTCATTGATACTTTGTGGAGTCGATTATGCCAATTCTCTAAAGCTTCTCCTAGATCTGATGTTAAGGAACTAACGATTCACCAACTAAGTTTTTCATCGATCATTGGATTCATGTAATAATACATTGCAAAAGTAACATTAAATATATGGTCTAACTATTCATCTTGTCCTTCATTATTTACCTGCTCAACATACCTCTATCCTTCTAGAGGATCAAGTAGTGCAACCACCCTTAGTTCATAATCTTAAAACATTAATATCCTCTTCTTGAAATTGATAATAGTTTGGTTATCAATGGCCTAGTCGATCCCCATAAGCACGGGGTATGGATTTGTGTCATCAACAATTTTTGTTACTTCAAAGTCTACATAAGTATTTAGTCTTTCTATCTCGATTGAAACCTAATTCAGTCGACCAATAGGTAAAATTTTCAACTGATTGGATAATCTTAGTTGGACAGGAGACCACACTAGTCTCAGTTTTCCCATATTTTCCTAGGGTTTTCTAGTCATAATGTTAACATATTAACCCAAGTCTAAAATAATATAATACATGTTGTTCACAATCAAGTAATATCCTATTTGGGAATTCATTCTTAGTTCATGACCAGTTTTCAATCTTTTCCCAATATAGTTAACCCTCCTTTCTGGTCGCATGTCTTCTTGAGGTTCTTCTATTAAGGCTGGAAGTTCTGCTACAACATCATTATCTATTATTAATGCTATATAACTCTTAAAGAATTCCTTCAATTTACTAACCTTTGTTATCAGTTTCTTTTGAAATAAATGTTCGAATATTTAAGGCATGTCCAATATTGGTCTTCCTTTTGTACAGGAACATAAGTCGAAAATTTATCTTTGTTGATGAAATCATGTCGAGAATCTCGGAATACTTCTTTTTTCTTCTGGACATCAAAGGGAATGTTCTCTTGTTGTGCCGGTCACACTCTAGCTTTTCCATATGGTGCTTCTTGATCTGCTCTAGTTGCGGCACCTCCTCTTGTTATGATGTCAATATTTGGCTCTCTTCATTCATCGAAAATATTCTATATATTAAGATTAATGTTCTATAATGGGTTCTGGTTTCCCATATTTCTAGCCTACCACTTCACAATCAATCGAGGGCATTCTTCGGCAATATGATCTAGTGCTTTACAGTACAAACAAGTCAACGTAGGATTTGTGCATTCTCTAACGAAGTGTTTAGGCTGTCGACAATTATAACATATTACTTGAGCTCTTTCGCGACCAAATATTCCTCCTTGTCCTCGGCCTTTGAAAATTCCACCTCCTCTAGGTTGAGGATATTTTGTTTCTGGGTACTGTGCTTGAGTGTACTGATTATGTGGGTATTGATCCTAATCTTGCTCAACCTACATCTGTTCATTTTTTTTCATTAGGTAGGTGTCAACGGTCTTCTCCTGTAGTAACTAATATGCTCTACAATCTTTCTCAGCATGGCCTACTAATTGACAAAATTTGAAATATAGACTAGTTGGTGCACTTACTATCTTCTGTAAATATAAACAATCTTCCTATCGATTTCCTCTAGTTTGACAAATTCTACACCAAGGAATTCCTTGTGTATTTATTAGGTTCAATGTGTTGGATGCAAGATAGTTCATGAAGGTTGGGCATGAATCTTTATGGTGGCCTTTCATTCTACATCGGGTACGCCAGATCTCTTCTTGCATTTCATTTCCCTTCTTGATATCTTGAAGTTGCAATGTAATTTTGCCGAGATGCAAATGTATTTACATCAATCCTGCACCAGTTTCTCCAACTAGTGAAGCTTCCAATTTCAGGGTGAGCTCAAGAGCTTCGCTCTATGATACAGTTTTCTACTACATTAATGGGATACGTATAGGTAGTAGCATCACCGCAATAAACCATTATTTTTGTTGGACATCTGACATATGAAAAGCTTACTTTATCCATCAATGTTTTGAATCTTTGGTTGAAGTCTCAAACAGACTCTATATCCTGCTGTTTAATTTCTTTTAACTCTATAATGCACTGCGACTCATATTTGGGATTCTTGAACTCATCTATTAATCATGTCCGTATTTTATCTAATGTATTCTATAGAATTCCTACTTGAACCATAGATAATTTTATGTACCAATTGAGTGCACGACCTCTGAGGATTGTGATAATTTGGGATTTCTTTACAGAATCATCTTGGATCTGTCGCACGGTACATACGGCTTCGCATAGAAACCAATGTTCTTCAAGTTCTTCTTATCGATTTCCATTAAATATTGGTATCTTTATATAATTATCAGCCATTATGTTTACTCTTGGTACTTTCAAATTAAAAATTTTGCTAGTGGGAGTTCCCTGACTGCTATTCCCACTATTATTGTTAGTATGAATAGTAAAACCATTAGGAGAGGTGCTTCTATATATTACCTCAGGGGATGTATGTGGGATCATGGGATGCCAAAATCTTCATCTAGGTCTAGAGCTCCTTCCTCTTCTTCTTCTTCAGATATAAGTTGGTACTCCTCTTCTTCATCGCAAGATCCTCTGTCAATGTGTGATGCCAACTCATAGTCCTCTCCTTCGGTCACACTGCAACTTCCTCTTCTTGTCATAGTCCTTCTTCTCTTTCTCTACCAAAATATTCTTTTGCTCCTTAGGATTCCACATTCTATTTTAGTCTCACTATTACTAGAAAACATCTCAGTTTATTCTCGTCCATCTTACTCGCAATATCTCTTGCGACATTACCTTGGTTCTCTGCACACAAATATTTACTCATCGGACTCCATTCTCGGGATACCTTTCTCACACACCAGAATCTTGATCCACATATTTAAATATTTTTTGTAACGAACTTGAAGTCCTTGGAAAAATTCTATGTCTACTTTGCTGTATTACTTTATCGTGTTAAATGCATCTTATGTGATATATCCTCCCAAAATACTATCAACCCAAAATTTGATAGCCCTTGATATAGGATTACTAGTTCTCTTCAACCGTTGGATCAACTGAGGACTCCACTTTGTCAGTTCTACAACCGTTGGATCAACTGAGGACTCCACTTTGTCGGTTCTACACCTCGAAAATTTTTCCTCTAGGTTGCTAACTTCGACAACAACTAATACAATACGGCAAGAAATTCGTTAAATAAAATTTCATGAATGTCTCTCTAAAGGTATCGTTCTAACCATTCTGTCGAGCTAAGAAGCGATCGTTTACTTTCCTCTCGTGCAAACTTTATTTCTTTAAAATCAACCCAATCTTGAATTTCAATTTTTGTCAGGTGCCAAAACATATCCCCGTCAAGATGATTCACTGTCCCGGAAATAGAACAATTTGTTGTCTTACTTTCAATCGACCCAGACCCAGATCCTTTGTTCAGTAACAAAACCCAAGATATCGTCCCGATACAGGATAAATCCTTTGGAAACACCTGCGACACATATGAAGTCTCACCCAAGAAATCTTATGGGGACTAACAAAACCAGGTTTCTGCAGTTATGTTCGGGGTTTCCTTCTTACAACAATACCAAGTCACTCAACCGAAACCAAGAATTAAACCTTTGTTCTCATACATTCATTCAAGATAACCATCTATCAATATGTCGACATACATAACAGAATATAACACAAATAATTATAACATATTAACTAACATTCCATATGATCATGTCAATAGATGTGTGACACATATATATAAGTTCTTTTCACAATCGATTATGATCAACATATTTAGATCAGCTCATTCACAACAACTATGCATTCTATAGAAACATAAATATCAGACACACACACAGACAAGATATAACTTGGAAACCCATCCGAGAAAAACCAAAAAAGGTTATCTTCATCTAGCATGAGAATTGGTTTGGAACCTTTGGTCTCCACACTCATCTTGCATACTCTTCTTTGGATCTTCTTTACAACTCATACATCCTTCTCTTGTACCATGCTCTCTTATTTTAGTCTCTATAACTTTCTCTTCTCTTCTCTTTCTCTCTGGATGGACGCTAATGATCAACCCGCACACAGCTTGGGTTTACGCTTTTATAATATTTTCTACTTTTACACTTCTTGATTTCAACCTTCGACTGATTCTAAACTTTCAGTCAATGAGTTGTCTTTCTATTTCAATACATCTAGTTACATCTAAAAATAGGCACTATCGACCCAAATTACAATCATGCTTTATTACTAAATGAAAAAATTTAGTCTAACTATCTCTTTATCCAAAAATAAGTCAAGCTCTTCCTTTCGACTTGCTTTATTGCTCTTGTTTTGCGGATCCTTTTGTCGCGGTCTATGCTTGCCTTGCAACTAGAATCTTCATCTTTCTTATCATTATTCTTTCTAACTTTTCCTATGGCCAACAAAACATCCAACAATTTCACAAGTAAGAGAACGTTGGAGAATTTTCCAAGGTGTATGGTTGTGTGGCATTCAAAAAACCCACCTGATTCAAGCAACCATGTGATTCCAAATTATTAATAATGAAATAATGTTGTAGCTTCTTAATTAATATCTTGACATTAGCTTAATCAAATATATAGGGCCATGGCTAAATTCCATTAACTAATAATAACTACATTGATATAATTTCAGAGCAATAATAGGCCTCCATGCATAGACTTTTAAAGAGATAATTTTAAAATATTTTCCATTTTAGAGGCCCCTTTTTCAAATAGAGATAACTAGACCCTTCAATTCAAAATATAGCATCCAACCAGAACTTATCCTATCACCATATTGAACCTAGGGATTGATCACAGTCATAGTCATAGTGATAATTGTGAATAATAACAACATAGACTATGAATCTCTAATTGGAACACTCAAATAGATGGATCACAAAACCAATTCCACATATCTCTCCATTCTCTTGAGAAGAACCATCAAAATAGGCCTAGGGGAATGAAGACAACAGAGAGAATGGAAGGACTTGTCTCTTCCCTATATATTTATCAATTTTTTTATAAAAATTGATGATAGACTTAAACTAACCAATTAGTCAAGCAATATGAGGGGATTTTCTAAAAAATACTGTTTGATTTTGAACCAATGAGATTCCTTGGAAACCAAGAAAAGATAGAGATAAAAACTTCTTCAAAACTATATTCATGAAATAACTGAGAAAATTGGAGCATAAGGAATTACCTATCCAAAGATTCTTTTGTTGAAAAACACATTAAACTTCCTTCCATACCTACTGGACAAAGGGGCACCAAAGAGACATTGAGATTAGGGAACCCACCTTTCAATAACATTATGTTTATAAAATCTATAGAGAATGTAGAACTCGAAGTTATGCAACGTTATTTCTCAACCAACTCTAAAAAAAATGCACCATAATATAACCATTTCCAACAAATATATGCTGATTATTGTTATATGAAGAATACACAAGGTCAAGCATTGACATCTATTTCGATTTGTATTATATCAAAACAACAACTGAATAGAGGTATGTTAAATTCAATTTCCAAACTGAATAGAGCATAAACGATGTGTCAATCGATCCAACTAGATTGTTAAATATAGGGTGGTTCTCACAGGTCTGTAATAGATGACGAAGACTTGAAAGACACTTCATGTAATGTACACAACCCCAAACACATCATTAGGGTCCAAATACATCCTGGATTCTAACAAGGAAGGATTGATTGTAAGATAAGAACAATGGAATAATGTTGTCTAGGGTTAGGCCAACTTGCAAGTATACCAAATAAATAAAAACAATCAGTCATTAAAATGAAAACAACCCTTCCAATGCAAGACTATTTCCCAACGTACATGCGATGCAATGTGATGACATGTGAATACAAACAGTATAGTATCCCTTTTTACATGTAAATTTATTTCATCATCACATTTATGGGAAGCCTCTCATCTCCATTTAGCCAAATTAATAACCTCATATCTATAATGTCGATAGAATTAAACTTCTAATATATAAGTAAGGCACAATTATGACACTTAATGAAACATGAATTCAATACCACAATACATCAGATCTATAATAGTAATTATCAACCATGTAATGTCTAGTCTAGGATAGCTATACACGACCATATGGTCTTCCCAATATCCAAACCTTCTAGTTTTCCTAATTCATGAGAAATTAACTCCTAAAACAACAAGTAAATCAACACTCTACGCTACCTCAAAAAAAGCAGAATTATGACACTACTTTATATCATATTTGAATACATTAAATAAAATCCATTAACCCCATGGAAGATATGATCTAGAATATCCGTACACAAACATATGGTATGCCCCCCCAAAAACATATCTTCGAATGATCATAATTCATAAGAAAAATAACCTCTAATGGCAGAAACAATACATCACAAAAATTGCTCCACGAGCTACTAATGTATCAACATAAATCATACATGTACATGAATATGAAATTGAAGTGAAACATAAATAATAATATAGCTCAAGAGTCCACATGCAAATGCGCAACAATAACATAGTAAATGATAGTCAAGAATACTCATATTTATTTATGGTGCAACTAGCATCAACATGACAACATTCCTCCCAGCTGTAGCCATGGTCAAGACAAAATACTTGACCAAGTCACCCCCAATATGAGTTCTTGGATCCACATGCTAAGGAACTATCTCTATAATTCAACCTTATAAGAATAATAATCATGCCCACGACCTGAGAGACACAACATAGGATTCCCCTTCTCCTGCAAGACTAATTGTGACCCTTATGGTCTCTTCCACGGGATTGTCCCACTCTTCCGAGAGAAAAAGATACAGAAAATATGGTATCCTTCATAGTATTTTTTTTTTAAATATTATTCACAACAAGATATAGGATCTAAGGAAATCGTCGCAACTCAATAATTTCACAAATTATGCAGAAAATTAGTGAAAAGAGAAAAAATAACACATAGGAATAGTGCCAATAACTAAACTTTCTATTACTGTCCAACATGTAAATATGTCTGGAACATAATCATAATAAAATAGGTGAAAATTGTTATGTATTGGAGGAAAATTGGAGGCATACATGTGGCAGGCTTAGATTGGACCTCAAACTCCCCTGGGTGTACCAATGAGCTCCCCAACCACCTCAAACGATAATGAATGGTCATGTGAAGATGGGTGAAGCATTCTAGGACATAAATGAGGGTAGGATAGGCATGATGGAGTGCATGGGTGAGTGGGAGTGGCTCTAGGAAACAATAAATGGTCCAAAAGAGAAAAAAACACTCAAATACAATGCATGGGTGCCTATGGTCAAACCGATTCTCTATTTTAAGGAGTGGGAGTACACCAAGGATTGAAATGTCATAAATGAGGGTACATGTTTCTCCTAAATGATCAAATGTGGGTGCTTGGGTGCATTAATGAGTCCAAAACTCCCAAATACCTTTCTAGACCAACATAACCAAGGTTTGGACCATATGACATAAGTTAAAAAAAAATATCAAAGTGTGTCCTAGGTGTATGTGACCATGGTACTAGGTGGTATGATGGTCTAACAATTTTCCCCCTTTCCTGTAAGACCAATTATAGAAACTAGAATCTCTTGCATAGGATTTTTCTCCTCTCCTTCAAGACAAAGCGCAACAAATAGGTTCTCTTGCTCAAGATTTTCCCCCTCTACTACAAGACAAAGCACAACCAATAGAATATCTTGCACAGTATTTCCCCTCTATCCTACAAGACAAAGTGAAAAAAATACATTCTCTTCCTTAGGATTGTCCCCCTCTCCTGCAAGACAAAGCACAACAAATAGGATCCCTTACACAAGATCGTCCCCCTCTCCTACAAGACAAAGCATAACAAATAGAGTCTCTTCATAGGATTGTCTCCCTTTCCTGCAAGAAAAGGTTGTGGTAAATGTGATATCCATCCCTCCGAAAAAAGCTTGGCCACTGGGTGCAAAAATACCATTTGAATCCTCTCTCTAGCATTCGAAATCAATGGAGAGAAACTCCCCATCACTGACCAACCAACTTGCTAGTGGAAGAATGAATCAATGACAAGTAATTCAAATTCCTTCAAACCCACTTGAATTCCCTCTAAGAAACTGACTCAATAATACGAAGAATCAACTCCAAATCACTGAGAGATTCTCTAACCCACTGGATGACCTATTAAAGTTCTCAAAAGAGAAATTGAACCTACTTAAACTAACTTGAATCCGCTAGTAAAAAAACTCCTAGTCACTGGGAATAACTTGAATTTACTAAGATTGACTCAAACCTCCCTAAAATCACTCCCATGCTCTAGAGACAACTCGAATTTCCCTAAAACCAATCCCATGCACTGAAGAAAAATCAAATTGATCCAAAATTACTCAGATTAACTAAGGATAACTTGAATTTGACTCAAAATTCCTCTACTAGTTGAATACAACTTGAACAGGGAATATTCTCATCAAGTAAGGGTGCATGGGTGCATGCGTGCATGCCAACATCAAAGAGGTGTACTAGGATCTCTAAAGTCCAATAAAAACAAAAATTAGGAAACATAGAGTTCTATTAGGAAGAGAAACAACTACTAACCGCCCCAACCTCCTCACATGTGGAATCCAAGACCTCCCCTTTCATGGGCCTAGTATTTTCCATCCATCTTGAGCATCCCATATCCTCTAAAATCCTAGACACCACATGACACCAACGTAATCTTTCTAGTTGATCTTGACCATCAACCACAAGTATCAACCAGACTACACCTAACCAAAACCAGCTCGACTGAACCCAAGTCATACACCATAGAGTTGTGCAGGATTTCAGGTGCTCATTTCACCATAGGCGATGTAGTCTATCACATAACCACCCAGCCATAGGCCATGTAGTCCTTCGCATATCCACCCTCGAGCCAATACTTGAATGAATGACTTCCCAACACATGACGATGCGCGCTCCAGTCTAGTCGCAATATTGGATGATGCTCGAAGGACATGTCCTAGCTCGACCCGACCACATACCATCACCACACCCATCCACACTATTGTCCTAGAAAGGCTGCTACACCACGCATCACGTAGCCAATCATTTCATCCTCCAAAGAGCCTGCTATGCAATGCCTCAGCGGTTCATATCATCATACTCGACTCAACATCATCCTTGGTCCTCCTAGCAAGCCTTCTCACTAGTACATCGTCTTTTCTGTCTCAACGATAAAATCCAAGAGCCAGGCACCAAGGCTACCCAAATCTCATGAACTCGTCATACACCCTTGAATTATGCATCTCGACGCACCCTCCATAACGCCTTGCTAATGGCTCTAACCATATGGTTGTTACATTGTCCCCCACTTAAAGATGTTGGAATCCTCGCCAACACAACTCCAGTGAAAGGGGCGTTGGTGGTGAAGAGACACTATCGCACATCCCACAAGAGAGTGTCTCTCTAATACCATTTATCACATGCGTAAGATTTCCCATCCATCTCGACCATCGCAGACCATCCAAAATCCTAGACATTGCATGCCACTGACATGATCTTGCTAGTTGGGCTTGGCCATCAACCACAAGTATCACCCGGACTACGCCTAACAAAAACCAACTTGACTAAAGCCAAGCCAGACACCATAGGGTTGTGTAGGATGTCAAGTGATCATTTCACCATAGGCGATGTAGTCCATCACATCACCACCCAACCATAGACCATGCATTCCATCGCATGGCCACCCCCAATCCACACTTGAACGATCGACTTCCAATGCATGACGATGCGCTCTCCCATCTAGTCGCAATGTTGGATGGCACCCAAAGGACATGTCCTAGCTCAACCCAACCACATACCATCGCCACACCCATCCACGCTATTGTCCTGGCAAGGCAGTGACACCGTGGATCATGTTGTTAATCGCATCATCCTCCGTCAAACCTGCAATGCAGTGCCTTGTCACTCTATTTCATCTAACTCGACTCGACATCATCCTTGGTCGTCCTTGTAAACCCACTTTCTAGTACATCGTCTTGTCCGTCTCAAGGCTAACAACCAAGAGTCAGCCACAAAGGCTACCAAAATATCATGAACTCATCATGCACCCTTGAATAGTGCATCCTGGTGCATGGCCTCGTCGTGCACCTTTGAATAGCATATCCCAATGCGCCCTCTATAACGCCTTGCCAATGAAGCTAACCGTAGGGTTGTTACACCCCTAACCATATTTGTTGTCCATGTTGAATTATTATTTAATTATAAATGAATAATAATAATGATGATGATGTCTGTAGTCCATAATCAAAGCACTTAATGCCACCATAATAACAAATAACAAAATCACATATGTTTGAGGCTTCCATCAAAGCATTACACTTCCACCTTCAACATAATAATAAATATGAATAACCAAATAAATTATTTCATTTGACCAAATTTCAACAATAAAAAAAATTATTAAACATTTATTTGGTAATAATATTTTATTATTGAAATTAAATTAAAATTTTATTTTTAAAATGATGATAAAATATTCATAAGATAATAACAAAGGCAAGAGGCATGTGGCATTCGTTCACATAATCACACAAGATATCACCTTAGAAGGAAACCATAAAATATTCATAGGAAAATAACAAAGGCGAGAGACATGTGGCATTCGTTCACATAATCACACAGGGAACACATTAAAAGGAAATCACATGAGACTTTGTTATTACATTAGTTTGCCAACGAGGAAACGTGTTTCCTCTTACTCCATAATTTTATTCGGTTGGATATAAAGTTTCACAAATTTTATTATGGGTATCTTTTCATTATATATATATATATATATATATACTTTGTGGGTGTGAATGGTTTATTTTGTTATTTATTTTTTAGGTAGAGAATATTTAATGTAAATATATGTATTTAATTTGATTTTAAATTTATTGGTGTGGTAGTAGGTTAGTCTTTTTGCTAGGTCATGTGTGATATGGGGGACTAGCATCAGGGATGATTTTAAGGAACCATACTTATTTAAAAGTGTATAAATGTTGGCGAATATTACCAATTCCTAAAACGTCAATTATAAAATGATTGGTGATATTTTTCAAAAAATATTTTAATTTCCAAGGATTTTATATTGTTAATATAATAATTTGGCGATTTTTAGGGTGAAAATTTTTTACCCCATCAAAATTGGGCAAAACACGGCTTCAAAAAATGCAAAATGGTGAATCTTTTTTGGGAGAAAAACATGGAAAAATAGCCCACTGGGCTAAAATTCGCCCCTAAAATTATCCTTGACTAGCATATGGCCTGATTTAGGGGCATTTAAGTCATCAAAACCACTTGGGGATGGGTCATATAAATCCTCAATCAACCAACCATCTTAATGAGATTTGGCATAGTAGTAGGTTAGTTATCTTTCATCCTTTTTGTTGGTAATAACTCCCAATTCAA
>LPNX011077309.1:626722-641058 GCA_001517045.1 Pseudotsuga menziesii | reverse complement strand
ACCAGGCAGTCTTCTTAGTTCTCTGGTTCACGTTCCAGCAGTATGCAGTACAAAATCAAAATGCTTATTCAGGCAGAGTCTTTACATGTTCCACCAACAGTATTCACGTTCTTGAAAAAGGCTCTACATCAACACTTTATTGGTCACGCCTTCGCATCAAGCAGATCATACCTCCACGCTGTTTCTACAGCTTTCACTTAAATACTATATATTCAAAAAGCTCTGGAAATAAACAAAATTTCTTCAGCTCTTAATAGTAAGCAGCCACGGAACTCAAATTACAAGATACTTCGATCAAACCAAGTCAATTTGACATGACCGAATCAATCATGTTCTTCAACTTTTAAAAATTTATAATAGCTGGTGGATATAGTAGCTCCAGTCGCAGCTCATATATGGAGGCAGCTCAAAAAATGGATTATTGTTACGGCTTCAAATATTAAGTGTTGTGAAACGTACACACTACTCTTTCAATCCCACAAAGAAAATACATGGAGTCTCTTCACAGCTTCAAGTGCAAAATAAAGCTTTAATATTCAACCAGGATGTGAAGTGCATCATACAGTCACGATTCATCAATAGCAGCCACGATATCACGATTCACGCAAACATCTAGGGTTAATTTTTTTTGTATTCCAATGGTCACAAGTAATACAACACAAAGTTTTACCTCCAGGCACACATGTAAATCGCAGCCTTCAACGTGACTGAGTAAAAACGAGATTGAGAAACGAGATTGTAGTTGTTGTTTGGACAACGTTGCAGATAAGCCAGAGGTCGCAGCTTGTGCTGGGAGTGGCACATGAAAATATTCACAGCAGCATACAGCGTATTCTTTAAAGGGTATTCACGAGCAGCATACAGCGTATTGTAAGCCGGCTCAGGGCTTCTCCAAAACGCAGGCAGCTTTATCAGTCTACAATACTATCTCTTCTCCACGCAGCCTTCAATGCCAACAATATCAGTCTTCACGCAGTACTGAAGACACACAGTACTCCACGATCAGGTCAACTCCTCCACGCAGCAGAATCAAGGGTTCACTTCCGTGGCAGATTACAATACACAGCGCAACCTCCACGCTGGTAATAACTTCACGCAGGTTGAAAACCATACAGTTACACAGTTACACAACGCAATCTCCACGCTGGTAATAACTTAAGCTTTCACACGACAGGCACACCAAGGGCATTCACGTAGTTTTCAGTCTCCACGCAGATGAAATCACAGCAAATTATATACCATCAACAGCACGCTCAGCCTTCACACCAGTATATATTATATACCATCGCAGGTCGCAGCAATAAGTACTGCGTCTCTTCAACAGATCGCAGCTTTACTCATGAAACGGAGGCATAAGTCTTGAACACCAACTTGTGAATGCAGCACAGCTCCAATGCATCAAATTTCAGCACAGATTTTATAGTCGTGACTCCACTCAGGCGTTAGGGTTTACACAGTTCCAACATAATGTATATCAATACATTATCTCTCCAGGCGCAGTCTTCAGATTTGGGTTCTAAGACAAGGGGGCGAGAAGGAAACCCTAAAAAGCAGTATGTGGCCGAGACATTGCAGGCCAGACATTCTAGCTGAGACTCAGCACTGAGACTGTGGCCGAGACAACCATAATTCATTCAACGCAGCACTAGTCATGGAGGAGATGAAGCGTTAAGGTTAGGTATCAAACGTATGAGCAGAAAATAAACACACATAATGAATGTGCGCAGGGGCAGACTGGCAATGGGCAGTTTGGCAGCCAGGAGGGCGCAGAATTGCAGAATGCCAGAACAACATGCAGCAGGCAGGAGTTATGGCAGACAACCCTGCTCTGATACCACTTGTTGGTAATAACTCCCGATTCGATATTCATTTCCAATGCAAATGCCTATATTTATACAAAGTACATGGCGGTTGGGTTTCACCTTCCGCTCAGCTTGTTTGGCTTCCTATCTAATCATATTCTTATTTATTATTTATTTACACTAATCCCGAAGGATTATTCTAACAAATACCTTATAAACTATCTCTTATTGCAATTATTACATATACACGCAATTTAATAAAATAATCTTATCACATAAAACATCCCATCAATTATTTTATTATAGGCTTCTTATTTCATGAACATTTACCAACAACTAACTCCACAAGCACATCAAAGGAACGTGATACAAACAACCAATGCACAAGAAAACGTAACACGAGTAAGATTAATGTAAATGAGTGTGGCACAAAGGAGTGTGATAAGAGTGACATGCACAGACGAATAAATGGAGAAACAAAATACAATGAAGACATAAATTAAGTGTGCAAGGTGTTGAAGTTATCAACATGGTAGGGGAATGCAATCGGAGAGAGCATGGAACAAATCAAAGGACAACTTTCAGCATAAGGTAGGTGCATAATAGTAAGCATTGCATGATTGATGAAGAGTTTCAAAGAAGCCAAGAGAAAACATGACATTTGAACAGTTCCAATATGTGAAAGTTTAGGCACATAAGTTCAGGGGCATAAAGAAGAAGCAAACAACGAATCATTGCACATAACAAACATGGATGATATAGTGAGCATGTTAAAGGAAGTTGAAAAGTCATGGAGGGAAGTGAAAATATGGGTATAATTTGAAGGTAAAGACTTGCCAAGTAAGATTAATAGTTATATGGGAAAAGAAAAAGAAAAACGAGGGCAACTTAAAGGATGGGGTTATCCTGCTCATAAATAAAATTAAAGGCTGTAGAAAAGTGTTGAGACACATAAATGTAAATGTATATTTCTATTAATATTTGATTAATGAGAATGAATATTTTATATTATTTTCCCATTGTTTATACATAATTGATTTGTAATATTATTATATATTTTTTCTTATATCCTTTTCAATAATTGAGTGCTCTAAATAATATTTGATCCATTAATGCAACAAAATCCTTTCAATAACAAACCCCAAAATATCAAAAGCAAAGCAAGAAACTTCTATGTATCACCATTTGCCATTAATATAAATTTACCTTAACTTTAGGCTTTTCCAAACATTATGCATATTTACGCCAATAGGTGTGAACAATACCTATCGGTGTTATTCTCTCCACTTTTGGGGATGGAGGTTGTGTTGAAATACTATAGCTTCGAAGAATATTCTACTTGCACTTTACATTATTATTATTATTATTATTCCTCCTTCAAGAGATGTCATTAATGTAAAAGTCATGAGGTAAATCCTCTCATGTAAGTCAGGTCAATAGTACCTAGAAAAAAATTAATATAAATATTATTTTGAGTTTTCCTAGGTAGGTTGACCCTGTCAGTTTGATAGGTCGGCCCAGTTAGCTCAGTCAAGTGATAGTATAAATAGGGAGGAGCACTCCCTAATTTGTACGCACACACTCACTCATGTATTACACAAGAGAGAAAACGAGGAAGGACAAAGAAAGAGGAGGAGAAGTATGTCTTATGTTTTTGGCTTGTATGCTAGGGTTTGGTCTCTCTCTCTCTCTTACGAGACCTCGTTCTTTGGACATTGTACTCTGGTAATCTATATTGAGGAAGTTTTGCGAGGTTTTCTCCGTTGTGGTTTCCTCAAGGAAAAATCTTCTTGTTCTCTTGTCATGTTGTGCTTGTCTTTCTTTTAGTGATCCTATTGCATATGGTTATGATGTTAAAAGTTTAAAGATCTAGTATTATCCATTAAAAACTTAACAGGTTGATCTCCATAATCCAACAAATCTAGGAAGATTCATGGTAGTCATCATTGGGTTAAGGAGCCTAACAAAAACTGATTAATTGTTGTGGTTTGTTATGGTGGGTGGTTTGTGACGGTTAGAACCACCCACTATATGTCGATATCCATATAAGAGGCTAATTTGAAATATGTACTCCAAGCGCAGAGGGAAACATGATTCCATTTGTTCAAATGGAGCCTACACTTGCTTAATTCATAGGCCACACTCTTCATCAACCCTACGATGGCATTCATGATCAGGGTATAAACATGAGGCACCAAGCCTCCCATGAGGGTTGTTGAGCTTGAAGTGTAGAGAATAGATCCTTTGATCTTGGTTGTTATCATCACCCTTGCTACATGTTTGATGCCGTGGAGGACCCCTTTCATGTTCACCACTATGATATCGTTAACGTTGTCCATGTCCAGGTTTAGGAAGCTGAAACCAGGGTGGAGAAAACCCAACACTTGAAAACAACGAAGCCAAGCAATAGTTCAACGATGATCTTTAATGTGTGATTATCTATACAATTATGTTGCTATACTTTTCTTTCTAGTTTTAAAATTGGAGGCATGGAACTTTAAACAAAGGTTTAAAAATTACATAATTGCAATCAATGTTCAATCTACCAATCTTTTGATATGATGGAGTTTCTTTAAAATGATTAACATTGTAATTGTCTCCAATTATTTTTATTTCTTTTAATGTTTTGATGTATGGATCATGAAATGAAGGTTAAATATAAGTAGAAAAGGTATATATCCCCTATAATCTTTGTTATCTTGTTATAGAGAATCTTCATAATGATTATCAATACACTTTTATCATGATAATTTTAAAATTTTCGTTAAATTAATTGAAAGTTAAATAATAACCTCAAAAAATATACACATATAGTTAGTTCCTTCAGATCTTATCCATTACAATCTTTGTTTAATAAAAATAAATATGAAAAATAATCCTCCACACACTTCACATGAGTGTCTCTTATGGAGTATTAGTTTATGCACAATAATGGTTGAACATCACTCTCTTGATATTACTAATTCAAAAGATATAAAAATGATTATGTGGGTAAATTGTAATATATTTTTAGAATATTCATTATTCGAAGGATTATTTTTCAACATTTTTGCATTAATTATTATAATTAATTTAATTATAAGAAGAATATTTGAATAGGTATTTTAATTTTTTAAATGTACATATAGTTAATTAATAAAAATTATTTTATCAATAGTTATTGTTTTCATTTTTATTAAAAATTTATAATTTTATATGGTTTGTTTGTATAGTTTATAGTGCTTTCAAAAAATATAAAATAAATTTTATACTAAATTTGTGGTATATAGATTTTCATTGACCATAAGTTAAGTGATTATGTTAGTACATTACAATAATATTTGAGGAATTTATTATATGATCATTATTATATGTGTCACGATAAAAAAAAGTTGAACAAGATTTTAGAATTATAAAAATTTATTATTTATGAGTATTGAGAAAATTTATCACACTTAAATGGAACAAATGATTTATCATCAATACTTAAGGAAACCAAATAATTTAAATGACAAATTTCCACTCAAATATCTTTAAGTATTTAAGTATTGACTTAATTCTTTGTATTAGAAAAGAATAAGTTCTTAATCAATAATTTTTTCTTTCTTTCTTTTCCTTGGAAAAAATTCTTAATTTTATTTCAAAGTAGAACAAAATTACATCTGCACATGTAAGAGGATCACTAGGATCCCTACATTGTCACATATTTGCTGTCGCATATAGTCATAACCAAAAACAAATTACAAAACTGTAACTGTAAAAGCATATCAGCTAGATACATCACAGAAAATATGGGTATCACAACCCAAATCATAAAAACATAGAACATCAAATATACTGCCGATAGCAAAGGCCACCACCTCTGAAAACGTCATAGCCGCCGCAAAGATCCCTAAGGACACAATACGGGTCGCCACGCAAGAGTATATCCACAGTCACCGCCTCCGCCATAAGG
The DNA here is from genome assembly GCA_001517045.1 of Pseudotsuga menziesii. Classification (NCBI taxonomy): domain Eukaryota; kingdom Viridiplantae; phylum Streptophyta; class Pinopsida; order Pinales; family Pinaceae; genus Pseudotsuga; species Pseudotsuga menziesii. The sequence goes on along the minus strand of LPNX011077309.1, from coordinate 635,322 downwards.
CTCGCGATGCAATAGATGATCCAGTAGCCAAAAAGGCTCTGCAGGCCACCCACAGACACAAGTCACATTCCAAGAAAAGCCACCGCCATACTCCCCCAGGAGAAGGCGGCAGGGTAAAAAACTGCCAGGATAGAAAACGGTGCCTGCAGCTTTGGAGGGCACACTGCACATGGAGACAGCCACACCTCCACCAAGCCAACCTCGGACAACCGCCACCGCCACACAGGGAATCCGTCGACTGCAGACCAAGCATGAAGCCCCGCCTCTGAAGAAACGTCGGCCAGGTCGGCAGGAAAAAACCAGCAACCCAGTGGAAAACGAGCCCAGTAGGCTGCCCACATCGGTGCATATAAATCTGACCATGCGAGAGGACGATTCACTCATACCGATCGATGGGGGAATAACCTCATTCTTGCACCACACCGGTTCAATCGCCACAGATTCAGAACCCGCCCCCACCAAAACCGCGCTGGCGAGCATGCCCAGCACTGAAGAAGATGAATCTTGACCCATCAGCAAAAGAGGAGTAGATCGGCGTTGAGCAATAGCCGATTGGGAACCATGTGATACGCCACAAAATCAAGAAATCTTCGTGTTGGATCAAGAAAATCCTCTGGCGAAATATGGGGACGATATCAAGTCCAAGAACGACGGTGAAAGACGCAAGATCACAGCAAAAACGTTGTACCCTCTGTCTCTTAGCGATTCAACGCATCGTCCATTCTGAGTCGATCGCCAGGATCTTACCAGCTTCTCTTGCAACGATCACAGAAACTGATCCTCCGCATAGCTCAAGGTCCCGCTCAAGCTTTCCAAAAGAGTGACCGACTGCATAGCTGGGCTCTGCCAGACGTATCGGGAGGCGGCGTCCAATCTGAGCGTCGGCCCGCCCAATCTCGCCATCGAAACCCATCCAAGATCAAACCATCCCAACACACCAGAGTTTCTTGGAGCGAAGAGAGCCGTTGAATTGGAGCGTTCTTGGAGCTCCCTCCGCCCCCTGCCAATCAATAAAAAATATTATTTTATAAGGCAATTTATATATTAGTGAAACTATTTTTTTAATGAAAAAATAAGTTTTTCATTAACAAAAAAATTCATTATCAAACACTTCTTAAATTTTTTATAAGACAATTTATATCATTTATATTTTAGTAAAACCTGTTTCTTATAATAATAAAAAAATAAGTTTTTTCATAAATAAAAGACAAGTATTATTAAATATTTTTATATACGATAATATATTACAGCGAAGGCGAGGTCATGAGTTTAGATTTTTCGCTCCAAGAATATTCAAACAATTGGTTCGTTGAAGCCCTCGACTCTGGTTTGATCAACTCTGGTTCAATTAGCTCAGGTTGATTGGATCCGGTGACCTGGAGTCCATGACCCCTCTTGGGAGCGTTGTTGTTTTGTTTGTTTTTGTAGGTTGTTTTGATTTGAGCTTTGCAGCAGTTTTCCTGGTTGCTTCGACTGGTGGTGTGTTTCTCATAGATCTGTGGTTGTCCTTTGGAGGTTGATTTCAGCTTGTTCCCATTCTGGTGCGTAGTTTGCTGCAGAGGGATCTTTGTTGTTTGATAAAGATTGCTCCTAGAATTCACTCCACTGCTATGGCCCTGGTTTGTTTTCTTTTAGCTTCGTTGTATCGGTTTTCTTGTTCACTTCGTTGCCGCAGTTTCGAAAGGCATTTGGTGTTAGTCTTTCCACTTGCCGATGCCCTGATTGCCGCCGCCGTTTTGGAAGGCATTTGGTGTTAGTCCTCCCGCTCGCCGATTCCCAGATCGTCACTGTTGTTTGTCTTCGTTTGTATCGGATTTGTTGTTCTCTTTGTTACTGACGTTTCGGAAGGCATTTGGTGTTAGTCTCTCTGCTAGTCGATTCCCTGAATGCCGACGTCGTTTCAGAAGGCAATTGGTGTTATCTCCTGCTTTTTTTTCGCTCCAAGAAGATTCAAACAATTGGATCGTTGAAGCCCTCGGCTCTGGTTTGATTAGCTTTGGTTCGATTAGCTTAGGTTGATCGAATCCGGTGACCTAGAGTCCACGACCCCTCTTGGGAGCGTTGTTGTTTTGTTTATTGTGCAGGTTGTTTTGATTCGAGCTTTGCAACAGTTTTCCTGGTTGCTTCGACTGGTGGTGTGTTTCTCGCAGATCTGTGGTTGTCTTTTGGAGGTTGATTTTAGCTTGTTCCCATTCTGGTGCGTAGTTTGCTGCAAAGGGATCTTTGTCGTTTGATAAAGATTGCTCCTAGAATTCACTCCATTGCTACGGCCCTGGTTTGTTTTCTTTTAGCTTCGTTGTATCAGTTTTCTTGTTCACTTCGCTACCGTAGTTTTGGAAGGCATTTGGTGTTAATCTTTCCGCTTCCCGATGCCCTGATTGCCGCCGCCGTTTAAGAAGGAATTTGGTGTTAGTCCTTCCACTCATCGATTCCCAGATCGTCGTCGCCGTTTATCTTCGTTTGTATCGGATTCTTGTTCTCTTCGTTGCCGACGTTTCGGAAGGCATTTGGTGTTAGTCTCTCCGTTCGTTGATTCCCTGAATGCCGACGTCGTTTCGGAAGGCAATTGGTGTTAGTCCTTTCGCTCGCTGATTCCCTAATCGCTGCCGCATCGCCGATCCCTGAGCTTAATGCCGCTGCCGATTTTGGTGATTGTGCCGAGGGAGTCTTTCCGCTCGCCAATTTCGAAAAGCATTTGGTGTTTGTGTTGAGGGTTTTGAAGTGGAGTACATTGGCTGGCGTCTGCGTGCCTGGGCTAAGTGCCTGGCTTTTGCAGGTCTGTTGCTGCCTCAATCTGCTGGGAAATTCCCAAGGTTAAGTTCTTTTCCCAAGTTCTTGCTGGTGGATCGTGAGCTACTTCTGGGTTCCAGAATTCAGGGAGCAGCCTGTGTCTAGACCTGAGTGCAGTCTTAGCTTTCTAGAACCTTGTCAAGGTATATTGTGTCTTTGGAGGAGGTCTACTCTGTCTTTTTTGGTGCTTTGATGTCCTGTGGGGAGCTACCCCTACCTCTTCCTCCAGACCTAGAGGCTTTCAAGAAATTGATAGCTTATAGTGGCAAGAGGAAAGGTGGGACTCCTCAGAAGTTTGTCAAGAAAGTGGACATACCTTCTGTTGAACTCCCATTTGAGAAAACTTGTTGTTCGGCTCTAAATTTAGCTGAATATGGGTTAATTGGGCAGTTTACTGGTCTTTGGCCTTCTCCTAAGGCCATTGACGGGTGGGTGTAAAGGAATTGGCGGCCACTAATCTCTGATGGCATCCATAACCATTTTGTTGGGAGAGGTTACTACATTTTTGTATTTGACTCCGCAAAAGATCGTGATCTTATATTTCGGAACGGTCCATACTTCATGGGCCCTCAGGGACTTTACTTGAATAAATGGACAATAGATTTTGATCCCATGCAGGACGTTCCACCTGTAGTTCCTGTTTGGGTTAGGTTACCCCATCTCCCTCTGCATTGTTGGAACTCAGCCTCCCTCGAAGCTATCGGGAACAAACTAGGTAAATACCTTGATAGGGCTAAACCAAAAGATCAATTTTCTTGTGCGAGAATATGCGTGGAAGTTGACTTAGAGACTAGCCTTCCAAAGGCAATCAATCTAACAGTTGTTGAGTGGTCTTATACCCAGGAGTTGGATTACGAACAAATTCCTTTTAAAAACAGATTATGTCATGGTTATGGACATTTTGCCCGGAATTGTAAGAAAAAAGGTGAAGAGGATAATGCTAATGAGAAAAATGAGCAGTGGAATCTTGTTCAAAAAGCAGGAAATACCAACCCAGGACCCAAAAAGAAGATCAAAGAAGGCAAAATAGTGGCTAATGTTGAGAAGCGTCTGGTTTCCCTTATTGGGCCTTCCAATCATTTTGTTGTCCTCAGTTCCTCAGATCTTGAAGAAGGTGAAGTTCAACACTTAGATGGGAATGAGATGGATTATGTAGAGACTGGCCCTATTCACTCGACTCCCCTAAGGGGTGGAGATCCTCCTCTTCCTGTTGGGGACTTATCTCCCCCTCCTTATGCTGATATTGCTTGAAAGAAACCAACTGAGAGCTCTGACTCCTCGGATGAAAACTCCATTGAACAACTATCTAAAAAGCGGGGTAGGAAATCTAAGAAGGAGCTCTGGGAAGAAGAGGTTGAGAGACTTAAGACTCAGGGAAGTCAGTCCACCATTGAAATGTCCTACGGGAGGAATAAGAGAACCAGGCCTCCAAAGGGAGCAGTCACTCCCTCAAACCCAAGTAAGTAATGCTTCTAGTCTCTTCGAATTGTAGGGGTCTGGGGAACCCATTCAAGGCTAATGCTGTAAATGACCTTTTGAAAATGGTCCTTTCAGACATTCTCTTACTCCAAGAGACCAAGGTTGATGAGGAGGTACTCCTTCTTTTAAGTAAAAATAAGTGGAAGCTAAACTCTGGCAAAGCAGTCAGTGCTAGAGGCACCTGTGGGGGATTGGCCTCCTTATGGTGTGAAGAGAAATTTCATCTAAAAAAGTTTTTTTCCACCCAGCATTGGATTTTCACAGAACTCCTTCATGTTCCTAGTAAGATTTCAATATCCATGTTCAATATCTATGTGCCTGTCAACTACAATGAAAAACAAATTTGCTGGAATTCGATTTCAGAATTTTTGGAGGTCAATTCTCCAATTAACTTAGTGTTAGTAGGTGATCTTAATATCTCTTTGTCTCCTAATGAAAAAAAAGGTGGGCTGCACGGCAGAGATTTCATGCTCGGTTTCGTGGAGGAGATTATTTCAACTTGGGATTTGAATGATCTTAAACCAAAGTCCGACCGATTCACTTGGTTCAACCATAGAGCAGGTGTTGCAAATATATCAGCCAGACTTGACCGATTTCTTGTCAGCAGTTCTCTAATTGATGGACAATCCATTGTCTCAACCAAAATTTTGCTGAAGCTAACATCCGACCACCATCCGATCTCTCTGGTGTTTGAAAGAGAAGAGGAATTGGGTCCAATTCCTTTTAGATATAGCCCTCTTTGGATCAATAGAGTGGGGTTCTTTGAAGTGGTTTCCCAAGCCTGGTCCCAGTACATAGTTGGATCTCCCAACTTTGTCTGGGAGCAAAAACTGAAAAATACAAAAATTGCGTTGAAGCAGTGGATCAAAATTCCCTCCCTGTCCCCTACAAACTCCAGGGTTGTGCAGGTTTTTGCTTTAGCTGAAATTCAAATGGGTATGGAAGACATTGACATCTCCAAATCTCACTTAGTGGTGGAGAAATTAGCTCAGGCTAGTACTACTCAATCTTTCAGACATGAAGAAGAGCACCTCAGGTTAAAGTCTCGGTGCCTCTGGCTTAAGGCCGACGATAAGAACACTGCTTATTTTCATAGACAATGTAGGACCAAATTGTCCCGCAACCACATCTCTGAAATTGCTATTGGAGATGGAGTCTTTGTTAAAGGCCAAGATCAGTTAAAACTGCATGCTAGTAAGCACTATCAGCTTCTTTTCTAGGATGATCGTATCACTGATAAGGAAGTTTCTACTGAATTGTTGGAGAACATCCCTTCTCTGGTTAATGATGCGGACAATTATGATTTAATGAAGCCCTTTACCGAACAGGAAATTGTTGATACCATCTGGGCTATGGAGTCTAACAAGGCTCCAGGGCCAGATGGTTTTTCCGCTCACTTCTATAAAGCCTGCTGGCCCATCATCAAATTAGACTTGGTTCGAATGGTGTTTGCCTTTCAAAGAAAAGCGAAAGTGGGAGGGTGCACCAACTCTTCATTTCTTGCCCTCATCCCTAAGGAAGTTAATCCCTCTTCCTTTGATAAATTCCGTCCTATCTCTTTGTGTAATGTTTCCTATAAGATCCTGGCCAAACTCCTAACCAATAGATTTAAGCTATTGCTAGGCAAGTTGATTTCTCCTCTCCAAGGTGGATTTGTGAAAGGCAGACACTTAGTGGACAATGTAATACAGGTGCAGGAAGCTCTCCATTCAAGCTTCCAAAGGAGAGATAAAGGTATGTTAATTAAGTTAGACATGAAGAATGCTTTTGACAGAGTTAAGCTTCCCTTCCTCTATGTTGTTTTGCTCTCATTTGGTTTTTGTTCAGAGTTTGTAAGGTTGATTAAAGCTTGCATTGATGGACCTTGGTTAGCTCCATTAGTTAACGGGAGACATACGGACTTTTTCAAAGCTTCCAGAGGTCTTCGTCAAGGCTGCCCGATGTCCCCTTTCCTCTATATCTTGATGGCCGAAACTCTCAACAGAAAACTGATTGCTGACAAGGAAGCTGGAATTATTTCGGGTATCAAGATTTCCAAGGGAGTGGACCCAATCAATCATGCTCTTTTTGCAAATGACTCCCTACTCTTGGGAGGGGCCTTCTTGAATATTGCCCGGGCCTTTTCTGATACTCTTTTAAAGTACTGCCTTTCCTCTGGTGCCTTGATAAATAAAGCCAAGAGTGTTGTTTACGGTTGGAATGTTGAACCCTCAGCAATTCTTCGAATTTCAGATTTCTTGGGCTTCCCTGGTTTCGACAAATGGGATAAGATCAAGTATTTAGGCCTTCCTTTAACCCTTGTTCCGTCGCCTCCCTCTCTTTGGATTGAATTTCTGGCAAAGTTAAAGGCAAAAATTGCTTTCTGGGGTGGTCAGTGGCTAAATAAGGCTGGGAAACTGATCTTGATTAAGGCTGTTCTCTCAGCTTATCCTATTTTCCAGTCCTCATTGTTGCTAGCTCCTAAGAGTATTTCTGCGCAAATTTCTAAATTGTTGCGTGATTTTCTCTGGTCGGGTGGTAAAGGTGGTCTAAACAAGTTGCATTTGGTAAATTGGGAAGATCTTAAGAGACCATTCTCGGCAGGTGGTCTTCAAATCAGGGACCCTAGTCTTGCTTATCTAGCGCTGAGTGGCAAGCTTCTCTGGCAACTTTTTGTAGACAAACACCATCCTGTAAGCAAGATGTTTTTTAAGAAATATATCATAGGTGGTTCACTGAGAAATCTCTCCTATACAAATACCTCACCGGGGTCTGCTATTTGGAATTCATGTAGAAAAGGTTTTGAATTCTTTAATAAGCAGTTATTTCAAATTCCAGGCAATGGGAAAAGAATACTCCTATGGGAGGACAAAATCTTTGGGAACCCACCTCTTTCCTCTGTCACTTCTCTATCAGAGATTATGAACTGGGCTTCAAATAAGGGCCTTCTTTGACTGGCTGACATATGCCTTTGGGATAGTTTAGGGAACTAGGTAGGGTGGTCTATTCCAGATTTACCAGTTCGCCTAAAAGCTCAAAATCACTTGCTGCTTTTATCTCTCTTTGGTATGGCTCCTGTTCATTACTCCCTGAAAGATTCTTGGGGATGGGGAAAAGATGGTGTTTACTCAGCTGCTAAAGGATTTAGCGTTCTTCAATCTCCTCAGAGTTCTATTTTTCCTCCAATAATATGGAAATTTGTCTGGGCTCCTCAATGTATGCCAAAGGTGAATTTTTTTGTGTGGCTGGCATTAAAAAACAAGTTGTTGATAGGAGATAACCTTGCTAAACGTGGCTTTAATGGTCCCTCCCGTTGCTGCTTATGCAATTATGCTTTTGAAACCGTAGATCATCTTCTAGTTGATTGTGTATTCTCTAGAAAAGTCTGGGAACTAATACTTCAAGATTTGAATTGCTCTATCACAATTTAGTCATCAGTTCTGACCCTCTACCTGGGATGGCATGCTAGTCGACCTCTGAAGCTTCCTCAACCTTATTGCATTTACATTGGTACTCAATTTTAAAATTCTCTTGGTGGGCGCTGTGGCTGATTAGGAACAATTGTATTCTTAATGAAACGGCCCCTTCTATTCAGCTTGCTGTCCATAATTCCAAAAAATGGTTTGCTGAATCCACAGGTTGCTCAATGGCATCCCTCTCGGATCCATCGGTTTCCCTCTTGGCTCTATCGAGGATGGGCTCTGCATCAATTGTTTCAGGAAACAAATTGCAATTCCTAAAACCGTCTAAATCCTTGCACTGGAAATTTCGTGGAACTGAAGATGCTTTAAAGGAAAAACTGATGTGCTCTATTTCAGTTGCTTTATTTTTTGATGGAGCTTTCAAAGGGAACCCCGGGGTTTCCGGCGCTGGTGGTGTCATATTCTTTCCCGACAGATTAATTCATCTCAGCTTCAGTTGGGGTCTCGGTTCGATGACGAACAATCAGTCTGAATGCTACAGTTTACTTATGGCAATTTAGCTTGCAAAAGGAAAAGGGTTCAAGTCAATTAAAATTTTCGGTGACGCTGAGATGTTGGTGAAAACTCTAAATATAGCAATCACCTTCAACAACTCTCTCCTAAATGTAATTTTGCAAACAATTAAGACAACTTTGAAATGCTTTGACAGTGTGGAATCTTATCATATTCTTCAGGGGTTAAATAAATTTGCAGACTCCCTAGCAAACAAAGGATGCCTCCTTCCTCAAGGAATTCTCAGTATTGATGGGGAACCAAGTGTATTTCATCCTATTCCATAATGGACTTTCTCTCAGTTGTAACTAGCTATTTATTTGTTAGTAGTTCTATTCAATTGTAAGCCTCGGTACAGTCTTTTGACTTCTAGATACT
>LPNX011077309.1:462905-626620 GCA_001517045.1 Pseudotsuga menziesii | reverse complement strand
TACAGTGAAGGCGCTTATTTAATGAGATATTGTTTCCTAGCATTGTTTCGAGTAGGATAAAAGCTAACTAAAACGCCCCACTTTTCTAGTTGTTTTTTCTTGAAAACCGGTCAATTTTTTTTGATGAAAATTGTTATTTCAATTTTTTTTGCAATTTCTGCAATTTTATTGAACTTATCTAGTCTAAATGGCTAATTTTAAAACCACCCAAAACATTAAAATTGCGATTTAAACCTTTGAAATAATGATTTCGACCATAATTGATCTGTCGGATTCCGGCGGGTTGGGGGCGTTTTAGTTAGCGCTTATACTGCTCCACATTGTTCTAGCATTCTCTGTCTCTTGAACTATAACCTAGTAAAGATTTGGGATGGGGCTTTGGTATTCTTGATGCCCTTTCTCCAACTTTTGTAGGTGTCACTTTAGCCACCTGTGAGCTCTTAATCATTGTTTTTTTGCCTTTCCACCTTAGTTTGCTCTTCCTTGTGAAGAAATATATTTTTGTTGTACTTGAATGAAGGGCACTTGCCATCTAGTTCTCTGGAAGTTGTCTTGGACACCAGTACAAAAGAAAAATGTATATCATTTGATAACTCTAGTGTACTGTCAACCTTCTTGCAAAGAGACTTGTTTGACTCTTCAAGCTTATGAGACTTTTTAGGCTAGGTATCCTTATTATAAAACACAATAACAGGTTTCTTCGTATTCATTGTTGTGTTGTATTTTAATGTACCTTTGAGTTGCATCAATGGCTACTCACAAACTGCTTAGGAAGGCCTTTCAAGAGCAACAATTGTTATACATTGCACAAAATGCCCTTCATGGCAACAAGTCTGCCCAATCTGTAGAGATTGTTGAGTTCCAAAGGTTCCATCCATGCTTTCTGTAGAGACATGGTGCCCGCGCAGTCTCATGCCCGTCCCTGGTTGCTCCATGGCGATCAATAACAAGAGGAATTAAAGAATTTGAATGACACTACAAGAGACTGCCTTCATGATCAAGAGGTGGTTGTTATCTTTACATAAACACGATCCAGATCCATAGGTTCCAGTTTAGGCCTACACATCAACAAACAAACACAACCTTACTCATTCCATTATAACCCAAATAATCCAGATCCAAATCTAAATAATCTAGATCCAAATCTAAAACAGATAAAGACATGATAAAGCAAACTGTTATCACCCAAAAGAAGTTGTTGATCTATGTTAACACGACAATTGCTTGTGAAGCAAGTTGCACCCATGTGGAAAGATGGATCTGGAGGATGCATGAAGAAAAATCCTCTGCACGAAGTGACAATGACTTGGGATTCCAAGCTGGTGTACCAAAAAAACCTGCGTGAAGTTAGTAGAATAAGCAAGACACATGGCATGGCCTTATTTGTTGCAAAGACGAAGAATCACAGTTGCAACATAATTGTAAATTGTAGAATTGACTATTATATAAGATAATATGATTTATAAATTGTAAAATTTGTATGGTTCAATGATTAATTAAGAACATTTGTATTCTCTTTCATATCCAAAGAGGTAAGATATATGCTTCTCCATAAACTTTTTTAATCTCACACCTCAACTCAATAATATGTGTATATAAGATAATTTATAAATTGTACAATTTGAATGGTTTAATGATTAAGAATAGGTGTATTATGAATTAGAATAAAAATCACTTAGTCTAAAAATAGATTTTTAAAAATTTTGAATTGGAAAGTTATAATTATCAAATTATTGAGTGTCTAAAATGGGAATAAGCTAGCTATGAAGCAAACCTCCATCGGACGAAGGAAGAGCAAAGTCAACGTTGACTTTGCTCCTCCTCCCTCCGATGGAGGGAGGTTTGCTCCATAGCTAGCCCAAGCCTCTAAAATGTTGAATCCATTAAAACAAAATTAATTTTAATTTTTTAAAATTAAAATTAGAAATCTATTTCTACCATCAAAATTTCTATTAAAACAAATTATAATTTTGATTTTTTAAAATAAAAATTTGAAATCTATTTCTACCAACAAAATTTCTGATTTGTCAAATTATTGGAATTATAAAATGTTGAATCCATTAAAACAAAATTAATTCTAATTTTTGAAAATCAAAATCTTTACCATCAATTTTTTTTTGAAAAATGACCGCCCATTATCAAAGAATCGTCAAAATACCAAAGAGCAACCCATATCAGAAGCTGCAATGTCTGTCGGTACCCCGAATGGAGTTGTGGAGGAGTTGCAGAAATGGACCTATATCAGAAGCTGCAAGGTCTATCAGTACCCTGAAGGGAGTTGACGAGTTGTATAAATGGCTGAACAACTTCAAATAACAATGCAAAATGCGCTATCTCTGCCAAATCTTCAGCAGAGCCCGCAGCAGCAGCCTAAGGAAGGCAATGATAAAAACACTGTGCACCTCACAACAAAGGCAAAGGCATGAACAAAACCTTCGAAAGCCGAAAAACCCCAATCCAAAACACAGAGCAAAACCGTCGAAGGCACACCTGAAGAAACCCTTGGAAGTAGCCCCTTCCCTCCATTACAAGAGATTAACTATCCGCAAGATCTCAAACATTCTCAGAATCTCCTCCTCATGGCCGTCCGCAGCGAAGGAATTACATGGCATGGATGTCAAATGGGATTCATACACAGTAAACCAGGTGCTCAAAACTCACCCCCCGCTTCAAATGGCGAAAGAATTCTTCAGCTGGGCGAAAACCCTACCCGACTTCAGGCACGACCAGTTCACATACACGACGATGCTCGACATCCTCGGAGAGGCCGGGCGAATCGATTCGATGAAACTCCTTATGCAGGAAATGGGAGGCGAAGGTCGCAGGATCGATTCCGTCACTTATACTGCCGTGATGCATTCGCTTGCTAAGGCCGGGGATGTCGATGGTGCCTTGCAGACCTGGGACACAATGAAGCGTAATGACTGTTTTCCCACTGTGGTCTCTTATACTGCCATTATCAAGATATTATTGAAGAACAATAGGCCGGAGGAGGCTCGGAATTTGTATAAAGAAATGCTAGAAGCAAATCTTTCTCCTAACTGTTACACATATACGGTTTTGATTGAGTACTTGGCCGATCAAGGTAAGGCTGTTTATCGATTTATTCCAATGCTGAAATCCACTTTGTTTTAATGGTGAATTTGGAAAAAGTATGTTGTTTTATATTTGGTTTTTTAGACGGTAGTCAAAGCTACAGATTTTCATTAGAGTGGCACGGACCCATTTAGACCCGGGTCTGCTATGCACGTCGAAGTTGTGACGCTTCAAGCTGGATATCTTGAGAATCGATACTCAATGCATTGTACATGTGTGTGAACTCAAGATGTGTAACCTTGACCTGGGTTTGAATGGGTTTATGCTAGTGTTAATATTCAATGTATCTAATCAACAGTGTTGATTACACTGATCGATTACCCGTGTTAATATGCACTGTATCTAATCAACAGTGTTGATTTTACTGATGGATTACCCTCACCCCCACCCCAGCTTCACTATTGAATGCAAGAAACAAAATATGGTACTGTATTTATTTATGCAAATTTCATTGCCAACTACAATCTAATACTCCATTGAGATCCACATTATTGGACTTTTGCAAATCCCAAAATAAAGAGTAGGTTGATAAGAACATGGCTGGATAAGAAAAAGACAGACTTCTGCAATGCCTAGTTTAAGAATAGCATTCTCTGATAGTATGAGATGGTGGATATCAACCATATGTTAAAGATAGTTAGTTTCATTCAACTAGGATATTTAATTGCAGTCATGGTTTTCTTTATATTTCTATTTCAGAGAGATGAACATATACATTATACCATGCAATGAAGCACTCAAGAAATGCTTTTATCAAACAGAAAAAATGCTTTTATCAAACAAAAAAAATAGATTACTATAAGAAATAGTCCTGTTCATACATCATACAAAATGAAAATATCAATAGAAAGTGCCATTTAGGCTTTCAAAATATCCGTCTTGGAGTTCTCAGTGTAGCATAAAAACAGTAAACAGTAATAACTGATTTAACATCATCCCTCTGACCTTGAGCCTTGGTACTGTAGCTGGGAGTTAAGAATAGATGGATGCTGGGATCCTGCTCTTCTTCCTCAGAACAAATTGTACCTGCATTCAAAGTTTAGGGTTCGTTTAGCTAGTTTATCAGCCTAGACATTAAGTCTCCATATTAATAGCAGAGATAATATGAGACAATAGAGCTACATTTTCAAAAACAGTGTAATAGAGTCTGCTAGACTAATATGGATTGAATGGCATACAGAGAAGAAAAGTAAAAACTTTGGTGGAAGAAAAACGGTGAAAAACTTAGGTGGAATAGTAGCATTTCGAGTTTCTTCTTAGAAGTTCATAGCCCATAAGAGCACTGTTTGCACGTGCACACACTAAATAGTAAATTTCCCAATGTCATTGTAAGTTAACACTCTACTCTATTCTGCATGCAGGTAAGTTTGAGGCGGCTTTTGGCATCTTTACCCAAATGAGAGAGCTTAATGTCATACCAAGTAAAGCTACGTTTAATATCTTTGTTCAGAAATGCACCAAAGCAGGCCAAACTAATATAATGGTTGAAGTATTGAAGTGCATGAAATCTTTTCGTCATGTTCTTCGTCCACCAATATTTTTTGAAGCATTAGAATCTTTGCAGAAGGCAGGTAAAAGTGATCAGTTACTTCTCGAGATACACCCTCATCTTTCCCATGAAGTTAACCAGGACAGAGAATGCAGACTTTCCCCAGAGCATAGTGATGCTGACCAGAAAAATCTTCTTATTGATAAAGATATTCTTTGGATTCTTTTACATCGAAGGAATTTCACAGCTTTGGAGACTTTACTTGAGGAGATGTCAATTAAGGGTCTCAATTTAGATGTTAGGATTTTGACAGCTATTATTCGAGCTTGCTCTGCAAATTCCAAACTTAGAGGTGCATTAACAGCATATGAGTATGGGAGAAAGTTGGAGATACAGTTTGGTATAACTGCATATACTAGTCTGTTTGGAATTCTAATGCGAAGTGGATCACATGAAAAGGTTATAGGAATTGCTGACGAGATGATACAGAAGGGTGTCAATCCTGGAACTTATATTCTTTCAGTGCTAATTAGGAAATTTGGATGCGCTGGTTTGTGTGATGCAGCTCAGAAATTTTTTGATTGTCTACCCGGTGAACAGAATGCAGTCACGTATACTGCTCTCATTGATGCTTTTATAAGCACAGGCAGTATAGAAAAGGCCATTGAAATCTACGAAACAATGCAAAGAAATGGTGTGAAGCCTGCAAGAGGAACATACAAAGTGTTGCAGTTAGGATTAGAAAAGGCTGGTAGATATCAGGAGGCAAAAGATTTCAAGCAGAAAAGATTGATGCCAAGAAGTTATTTCCCTGCAATAATTAGCATGGAAGCTAAGGAAACTGGAGAACAGAATTTATGCAATGTTCTTTTTGATAATGATTCTCATATCTATGGTTAACATCCTTTTCAAAGTCTTCTTTTGTTTGTGCACCTTAGGAACTGCACATATTGATTGTCAAATTACAAAGCGTTTCATATTTACCCAAATTAAAAATGTGAATCTGAGCTCTCACCATTTGCATCCATGTTTACTGGCAGAACCAGGAAGGCCTTCTTTTAAACGTTGCAGTCAAATTTTGCCAATACGTCACAGGTTAGAGTTTTGGGTTTCTGTTTGGCTCTTGTTGTGCTTGGTACTAATAGCAATTCAGCTTCGGCCATCTGATCCATTATCCATGGAATGGTTGCAAGCCCCAATCTCTGTTTCAGGGTTGAACTACATTCATTTGGTAGAATTTGATATTGCTATACTATCCCAAAATTATTTTAGAATATACTACTATCAAAAGCTCCTATTCATCATATGGGTTTCTTTTAAGCTCATGAGATATCCAAAGACAGAGAAACATATCCCAAGCATATTATGAAATATCTACAAGTTATGAAATATGGGTATTACTTACAGAGCCTAAGCAGGAGGTATTTGAACAAATAATAATATATATGCATGATGGACAGCCTATGTATCAGGGTGCATGAACGTTATTGACCATGCCTCTCTCGCTATCATTTTCATCTTGAATAAGTTTTAAACATAACTTTTAAATAGTTATTTGCATGCATCAAATATGCCATCATTCACAGCATGGAAGCATTCACCCAAGTTTAGGCTCATTTAAAACATATCATTAGTCTTCCTTAAGCATGTTTTCGATGTTAATGTATAGTGAAAATCCCTATACTTAGTTTCAAGGGGGGAAAAAGTTTGTGTAACTTACAGATTATCTTTGGCCTATTGAAGTGTGTTATATGTTGAATGTTCTTTGTTTTGAAAGTTGTTGATGCTTAGGAGTTTGATAAAGATTTTTATAGTGGTGTAATGTTGGTCAATATCACCTAGTGTGAGCTAAGGAAATTGAGAATGCTATGCTTCTACTGTTTTACTTGGATCTTAGATGTTAATAGTTAATTTCGATTTATGTTAGGCAACTTAGTGAGACAGGATGATAGTCGTCCTATCCCCAGGCTGTCACCCATTGGACTTCTTAATATTATCTCCATGGTTAAGTGCAGGTGATTTTGGTTCCAGTAAAATCACCTATCTTTCCATCCTGTCATTTAGTTTGTTTTTATTTCAGTTATAAAATTTTCAAATTTTGAGTGTCAATCTTGGGCTTCTAGTCTCTTTTAGCCTCAGGCTTTAGAATATTTTGGGAAAAAGAAACCTTTGTTTTAAATACTTCCATGCTTTCCTTTTCATCAAAATCACTAAATGACTTGGGAGCTAGGCCACTCAAACTGGTACCTGCAAGCTTCATAGATTCAGTGTTTGCAACATCACCTTTTGAAGCCCATTGTTGCCAGTCAACAGTCGCAAAAGTTCTTGCAGTTTTGTTTCTCATTTAGCTTTGCTTGTTTGGTTTGATTTCCCCAAGGTTTCTCTTTTCTCATTTTTGAGTCTTAACAAATTTTACTTTTGGAAACTCCAGATTGGAAACCTCCTCTTGGAATACTTATCGAGTCTTCGTTAGTGTCTAGTGCATGTGGGCTCTGTGGATTCATGGGGATAAAAGGTGGTATGCCCACTTAAACATAATTTAAAGATTCTGGTCAATGTTGCAATCTAATTTAAGAATTTGAACATAAAATGACTTCTACCTGCATACTTAATTGAAAACTTAATCAAGTTATGCACTCTTGATTTCTAACCACTCACAACAACTTAGGCATTTTTTCCCAACCTTTCTCGTGTCACAGCGAGAGCCTCCCTGGAGTGAATGAAGAATTTACTCTTCTAGTGTGTTGCGACGGTGGTTGTGCATCCGTCCTCAAATAGAAATAATTGACAAAATCTACCACTTTGAGCGAGTCTCTATTGGTTATGTCTCGGATACAGAGGAGGGCTTCTCATATTCTACGTTTGAAGTTGGGATCCTTTGTTTATGTTTTGTTACATGCTTTAAGCATATCCAACGATTAAAATGATGCTTTCATATTCTAGTTGCTTCCAAGAACATGCCATCACTTAAAGTTGATTAATTCAAGCTTGATTGAGAACGAAATGAGAGCATGCATAACATTGCAGAAATAATACAAGATACAATGCTAAAAGTAGAGTATTATAATGAAAACCAATTTCTATTAATAATCAATGGTAGGAAAAACTGTAATACACAAAGCAATACATAATGGCTAGAATGATGGTACCTTATTTCCGAGAAAATGTGTGATGGGTATGGCTAGAATGATGGTACCTTATTTCCGAGAAAATGTGTGATAGGTAGTCATTTGCAAAAACTGATAACAAGAGGTTCAAACTACATTTTATAATAATGTTAAAAAGGCATAAAAAGCAAAGACCCTAGGATGCAAGAATTGTAACCCTAACATGAAATCTGTTTTGAGTGTGCATGTTGAGCTAAACAACATAGAGCTTAAAAAAAAAGGGGGAGTTGTGAGAGGACCATAACTTTTTGCTTATTGCTTGTTTCTTTAGTTTATGTCTTAGGCTGTTCTAAGAGAATATGCACATTGGGATACATGCATGGTCATTGGTTATCAAAACCTTGAAAACACGATAGACCTCGAAAAATGCATTGGAATTTCATGACTTGAAAAATAATGTTCTACCAAACCTACTAGTTCCCTAGAAAAATAATGTTCTACCAACCTACTAGTTCCTTAGTTTACCATATTTACATTTAAATGGGTCACATAAATGATAAATGTTAAGAAAATAAGGTGGCATGGGTTCATGAAGACACTTGGAAGCTTGTAGAGCCTTTTGATGACTAGATTCCCCACACGCTTGGCATGATCTTCATCCAAATTCGAACACATGGATAATGTAACGCTATTGGCGGGTGATGTGGTGTCAAATATAATGAGCCAAGGAATTCAAATGGGTAAATGAGAGTAATTCCCATGAAAGAGGAAGAGACTAGAAGACAATGTGTGCCACTTGGAAGGAGATTCCATGCACTCTATGACAACAAATTATGAAATATTCTATGACAAGTATGACAAATTTAGATCCGATTGTAGACATATGACAAATCTGACATGACAAGGCTCAAAATAGCCACAAGAAGTCAAATTTGGGGTTTAGAGGCAACCATTCGAATTGGAGAAAGAATTAGAGCATGGAGATGAAAACAAGTGTCATGAGAGTTACTAAACCACTAAGATGAGTTGGAGGAAGCCCATGGAGGGAAATTCGTCCTTAAGAGGCCTCATGAAGTCAATAAAAGGATGTCGTGAAGAATGAGAATAACTTTTGATCATTTGTTAATTAGCCTTTGGCATTTTGGAGAGCTTTTGTTTGTTTTTTGCACGATGAGTGTTCACTCTCCCTGCTTGTGAACCAATTTAGAGGGAGTTGGATTCCTTTCCAAGTTGGTTGATGGAGAGGCCATTCAGACCTCTCATTGGAGCTTAATGAAGGTGTTTCAGTCGCATGTTGAAGGTCCATAAAGTCGAATTCTCATCTATCTCCTTATTCTTTCATTCATTCTTCTCCATTCCCCCACATTCTCATGTTGATGGCGCACTTGTTGGAGTGGTGCTTGCACTTTGATGAAGATATTTGATGCCCAAGCTTGGGTATATTATGTATGGATATGTACTCTTATGTCCATATGTTCTGTAAGTCGAAATATCAGAAATCCATGTGTGAAAGGCTTGCATTTCAATGCTCTTGAATGACTAGTTTTCATGTATTTGTCTTCATTTTGGAAAGAGTTGTATATCAAATTTGTATGAGGACATTTCTATGAGTTTGATGATGACGAGGAAGAAATCTATGATGTATGGCTCTGTAATCTTATGCCCATATGCTTTGTAAGTCAAAATATTAGAAATCCATGTGTGAAAGACTTGCATTCCCACGAGCTCAAATGACTAGTTTTCATGTATTTGACTTTTACTTTGAGAGAGTTGTATATCAGATTTGTATGAATGAATTTATATGATGTTTAATGTTGTTGGGGAAGCCATTTGAATGTTGTTTATGTTATTCATATGTCATATCATTATTTGAACCACTTAATCTACTTTTCATGAGTCAGAACCGAGCTATTAATAGCATTTCCCCTTAAGCAAATTCACTGAAAGTTACCATATATATTTTGCGCCTCAAAACTAGTTTTAAAAACTTAATAACCATGATTAAAGATAGCCGTTGATGCCTTATATTTATTCCCATACTCTGTTCTGAAAGTTGGGAAATTCGTACTTGAGTTGGGAAGCCATTTTGGCTCTCACCCTTGGAGAGAATTTGACCTCAATTTCCCTAGTAAATTTGCCCCTTTTATTCTTTAGCCCCAAATCAATTTTCAGAAGCCTAAAGTCAGAATCTAGGCACCTCAAGTTGGATAGATTTGGACTTTTGGGTAGGTTGTACAAGGGGTCAAGAGACTCTTACAGACAGAGAAAGAAGAAGACAACTGATAACATGTAATATCCCAAATACTGATATTCTCTAATGTTCTATGATAGTGTTGACTTGCACACTCAATCTCATACAAATTTGCAAAATATCTGTGCATGCAAAAATGCCCTAAAATATAGCTGAATTAGGTTTAGGGTTTTGCAGAGAGAAATTAACACTTACCACTGATATTCTGGTTGATAATGACTCCAGAGATAGCTACATGCATAAGGATCCGGATGGGTGGTCTAATAATGCTCTTTTCCTTCGCTGTTACCGCCCTGTAGCATAGTAAAAACCCTCCAAACTGAAGGTGACGTTTTTGTAGGAGGAGAGGTCCGTTCGCGCTGAAACTTTCTGAGCTTGTCCGTATGTTGATGCAGAAGAGATGGCCTGGCACATGCGGAGGTTTCACTGCCTCTAAGTGCCCTAGCGAATTGATTAGCAATTCTGTTGCTCACCCCCCCCAACTGATCTGTTTGGCTAATAACTGCTCCAGGTGAGCAAACTGATGGTTGATAATCACTGCATACCATAGGATAGGCCTGTTAAGAAAGAGGAAGTTGACATGCGGAGGAAAGACTGGGTTCTGTGGTCTCGGCGAATCCTTCTATGTTTTCTCTGCTACTTCCGGCTGCAAACGTGGATCTGCTAATAACCCTTTGGAATGTGCTGGATCTCCGAATACTGTAGTATATGATGGATGCAATGGATAAACCTGGATTACCGATACCAATAAGACACTAGGACAGATATCTCACTATCGAATCCTCGCTTGTTGAAAACACCATCTCCAACACCAACTATCGCGGCTGCACGTTGTGTTGTTGCTCGAAACTCCAAAATCAATCAACAATAACAATAGATAATCTCTTTGGTCCAATAACCTTTCTTAAATATAATAGCATGTACTTTTAGGGCTTGCATGTCACTTTTAGGGTTTACGTTTCACTTTTGCATGCATGCAATTTTAATTTCATGTTGACTTTAACACTGAAGAAATAAGGCTTACATGCTCCGCATGCTTTACGATATGAACTTTGATAGCCTTCTTACTACACTGATGACTTAATAATACTGAATTGATGTACCTTTCTGCTTCTAGTGCTATTAGTCCTCAGTTATTCCCTTTTTATCAAAACAGAACATTACAGTCCTCCCTCGCCAAATATTGCTTGTCCTCGAGCAATGCCAACGTAAATCCACAATCAATCAATTGAACGAACTGAATCCGAGGATGATCCCAGGGTCCCAAATTATCCTAGGAGATCTGTAACACCCTCTACTCAAAGCACTGCACTGCACGGTACCATCACAAAATGTCCCATGGAAGCCTCCTATAAGTAGAGTGACTAACCATGGTGTAAACAAGTGACCATAAAAAAGACCTCCTGAAAGCATCCTCTAGCAATCACTAAACTGTCAGTCACAGTAATCCCAGGGTCCCAAATAAATCTGAGAATTGCAGAGGTCAAAATGCATCCACCGCTACCCTGTGTAGTATCAACACAAGGAACATCTTGTAGACTCCCAAGTAACCCCATCAGTAAACATTGTATCCATCCCTCATAAGGTCTCCCACCTGGATCCCAATGCAAACTTGTGCATCTTTCATCCCAAATATCCCAAGGCTCTTGTGGGACTATAGCCTTGGCCAGGAATGTATTCCTAAGAATCGCCACTCAATAGGACACCAACTCTTAATCTCTCCAATCCAATCCCCCAAAAGGACCTTGTCCATAAGCACCATCACAAGGAATAATTCTACCAAGATGACATTCTGCTCTTCTAATTATAACTGGAATGCTCATATACTGCTGCTCAACTTGTAAAAACCATCAACATGTAAAAACCATCCTCCATTATGCAAATGTGGACTCAAGCTACTGCAAGCCTTGTCTATGTACTTCTGAAGAGGACTGCTTTGAAATGCAATAGTATGTTTCTTCTGCTACCCCACCAAGGAATCTCACTGCTCTTCAATACTAGAACGTCTGACCGTTGACTCGATACATACAACTCGAAGAGACGTAAGCTCAACATCTCACTGTAATATGGTGTTTCAGAGTATCTTGGTCCTCTCTTTCATTGCTAGAATGCTTTCTTTAACATGTTGAATCTTCTTTCAGTGACTATCATCTGGAAGCTCTATCTCATGCATGTATAAACTCTCCCTAACCTCCAGGTGTGACTGCCCACTGTCTCGACTGTTGTTCTCATTGCCTTGCACTTCATGTATTTCGCCTGTTATAACTGTCTGGACTCCTGCTGTAGTGGACGAAGAGTGTACCAACTCCAACTCATCACATGGCTTGTCCACAATCTGACTAACAAATGTGCTTGTGTTGCTAGACTCATAGGATGGCTCTAATGCTATCTTCTCATGCACATCCTCATCATGTATTGTTATCCTTTGAAACTCTGAAATAAATGCATCTGCACTGCTTGTCTGCTTGAGCTGTGCCAGCTCTCTAAGTGTCCCTCAGGGTCCTTTCGATCAAACCGCTCAATGAGCCTCTGTGTAAAATCTGGGTACGATGTGATGGTATTGTGACCTAGTGTCACTAACCCGTGGTACCACCATTCATGGGCTTCTCCATCCAAATGCAAAGTAGCCAATTTAATGGCATATGTCTCAATCATGAGGTTGAGCTGGAAGTATGTATCCAACTTCTGCACCCAATTTTGGGCAGGCCCACCCCAGGTACCCTCAAAGGTAGGGATAGTTAATTTCCCTATCGTGCGTTGTAACTCATAGTTCTGGGTGATTGGCCTATTGTAAGCTCTAGGTTTGTTCTTACTTTTAAAGTGGCAGAAGTCAGTGAAGGTCATGGCTGAATGGAAGTCATCTCCTAAAGCTCTATACTCTCTCAGATAGGCACTCATGGATTCTTCTGGTTCTACTTGTGCTAGAGGCACTATAGCGGGACTTTCTAAGAATTGAGGCATGGTAGGTCGAGAAGGCCTGTTGTATATATGGAGATGGCTCTACATGTTGGTATGTAAGTGCTCCCCACTACTAATGGTGGATACCCTATCACTATTGGGAAACAAGGAACTGTGTGGGGTGGGCCCATTTTTCTCTGTCATTTGCTTGAAGTTTCTCATCATTTCTTTTTGCCTAGTAGTGAGTTCTTTTATGGCTGATATGAGACTATTGAAAGTTGTTTTATGATTATCATCATCGGCCATTGTTTCTTTGCCCTTTCCGAACTGATACTCTTTGTCCTCTAACTCCTCTTCTCCTCTATCACCATTTCTAAACCTTTGTCTCTAGTAAGTAATGTTGTATGGGTCTTCTGAATTCATTTATACTTTTGCATGCTCACAGCTGGCAAGGAACATGGTCTGCTACCACTGTAATATCCCAAATACTAATATTCTCTAATGTTCTATGATAGTGCTGACTTGTACACTCAATCTCATACAAATTTGCAAAGTAACTGTGCATGCAAACTCGCCATGCAAAAATGCCCTAAAATATAGCTAAATTAGGGTTAAGGTTTTGCAGAGAAAAATTAACACTTACCATTGATATTCTGGCTAATAATGACTCCAGAGATAGTTGCATACATAAGGATCCGGATGGGTGGTCTAATAATGCTCTTTTCCTCCGGTGTTACCACCCTGTAGTACTGTAAAAACCCTCCAGACTGAAGGTGATGTTTTTGTAGGAGGAGAGGTCCATTCGAGCTCAAACTTTCTGAGCTTGTCTTTATGTTGATGCCGGAGAGGTTGGCCTAGCACATGCAGAGGTTTGGCTGTTTCTAAGTGCCCTAGCGAATTGATTAGTAGTTATGCTGCTCACGCCCCCAACTGATCTATTTGGATGATAGCTGCTCCAGGTGAGCAAACTGATGGTTGATAATCACTGCATACCGTAGGATAGGCCTGCTGAGAAAGAGGAAACTAACATGCGAAGGAAAGACTGGGTTTTGTGGTCCCAGTGAATCCTTCTGTGTTGGGATATTACTGTGCATGCAAACTCGCCATGCAAAAATGCCCTAAAATATAGCTAAATTAGGGTTAGGGTTTTGTAGAGAGAAATTAACACTTACCACTGATATTCTGGCTGATAATGACTCCAGAGATGGCTGTATGCATAAGGATTCGGATGGGTGGTTTAATAATGCTCTTTTCCTCCAATGTTACCGCCCCGCAGTACCGTAAAAACCCTCTAGACTGAAGGTGACGTTTTTGTAGGAGGAGAGGTCCGTTCGGGCTGAAACTTTCTGAGCTTGTTCATCTGTTGATGCCGGAGAGATGGCTTGGCACATGCAGAGGTTTGGCTGCCTCTAAGTGCCCTAGCGAATTGATTAGCAGTTCTGCTGCTCACGCCCCCAATTGATTTGTTTGGTTGATAGCTGCTCCAGGTGAGCAAACTGATGGCTGATAATCACTGCATGCCATAGGATAGGCCTGCTGAGAAAGAGGAAGCTGACATGCAGAGGAAAAACTCGGTTTTGTGGTCCCAGCGAATCCTTCTGTGTGTTTCCCTGCTACTTCTGGCTGCAAACGTGGATCTGCTAATAACCCTTCAGAATGTGTTGGATCTCTGAATATTGTAGTATATGATGGATGCAATGGATAAAGCTGGATTATTTATCCCAATAAGAGACTAGGGTAGATATCTCACTACTGAACCCTCACTAGCTGAAGACACCATCTCCAACCCCAACTATCGCGGCTGCACGTTGTGTTGCTGCTCGAAACTCCAAAATTAGTCAACAATAACAATAGATAATCTCTTTGGTCCAATAACCTTTCTTAAATAGAATAGCATGTACTTTTAGGGTTTACACTTCATTTTTACATGCATGCAATTCTAATTTCATGTTAACTTTAACACTGAAGAAATAAGGCTTACATGCTCTGCATGCTTTACGATATGAACTCTTATGGCCTTCTTAGTTCTTACTAGACTGATGACTTAATAACACTGAATTGATGTACCTTTCTGCTCCTAGTGCTATTAGTCCTCAGTTATTCCCTTTTTATCAAAACAGAACATTACATAACATCATGCTCTAAAAATAGCAAGAATGACTGACTTGAAATAAGAAACATATCGATGATAGCTCAGGTTCAACGTTGATTGAGAACATGTGGAACGAACAGTTCATCACATATCAACATAAAAGCCATACTCAAAATAACATTCCAAACATGGAATCACAAATATTGAAACACAGCATAAGCATTCATAATAAAAATATTACCATAAAGGATTTCATGATTGCAATCAATTTAAACAAAACTGTGATATATTCAGATTGAAAGACAGTTGAAAACTGAGTCATAGTAGATGGAATCTCATCTCAGGTTACAGGTCTTCAACATAAATTTACAGAGAAAAAGTCTCAAACTTTCTAGAATAGAAAAAGTCTCAAACTTTCTAGAATATGATTCTCGACCCCCTTTACCATTCTCTCAGCCTCACGGCTGGAAACCTTATTACATTTTAAATTTACATTATATAGAAAATACAATCCATCTCCTTATCCAAAACTTTAGGGGATTGAATCCTATATACAGCTAAACATGGCTGCTATTACAATATATTAGAATCTAAAACAAAAAACTGGATAATATTAATCCCTAGATCCTATTAAAAAGGTGAACCTGTGACCATGCTATATTTAGCCATTTTCGATGCCAAATGGATAGGAGAAGACTTTTCAAGTGCCAATACTATTGAGCCTTATCCTCCATATCAAATTGAAAGCAATTCTGCCTTTGGCCTTCCAAAATTTATAGGCCACTGTGTAAGTCCTGTAGTGTTTTAGGTAATTATGTGTGTATTTATGCTACTAGAGCAAACCTACAAATCTCCCGCAGTATTTAAAAAAAAAACTGCTTAATGATTTAGCTACCCAGGTTGGACCTTAATGTCCTCTTAGGCGTAAAATTTGTGATCATGGTCACCATTTCTACAGCATCTCTTCTTGCACTACAACACTTGAAAAGATATTTTCACCATGTTTATCAAAACTTTAATGTATAATAAAATCATGACCAAAATGTATACGGTAGATCCAATCTCTTAAAGGAAGAAATTATTGGGAACTTAACAGCCATCATAGAATGCCAAAATCACCCAATCCTCAGTCTTGTTCTTGGAATCTATTTCATAACTTGAAATTCGAGCAAATATTTATTTTCAATTCGAAAGCAAAAACCTCCTTCTGCAAAAACCCTTTGTAATCAACATTTAAATTATAAACTAGCGAGAGGCACAGAAATAAACAATTTGTGGAATAGATATTGGTTCAAACAAAATTCCTTAGTGGTATGAATGCTGATATAGATGAATTTTTAGGCCTTGCAGAATGGCAGTAACCTGTATTTTGAACATCATCTAAATACGTATCTTCTTATTGATCTTACTTGTGCTTCAGTTACTTTTGCTTAGCTTAGAAAATACTATGTTTCTGCCTTTTGAGCCTTGCTACCCTGTTTCTCTTTATCAAATTTAAAGCCTGTAGCTTATGTAAAATAAAATTCACTTTGTTGCCCTCCACAATATTAAGCTCTTTCAAAGAGAGATGCACATTCATCCTAAACGTAAATACTATGTTTCTGCCTTTTGAGCCTTGCTACCCTGTTTCTCTTTATCAAATTTTAAAGCATGTAGCTTATGTAAAATAAAATTCACTTTGTTGCCCTCCACAATATTAAGCTCTTCCAAAGAGAGATGCACATTCATCATGGCTTGGGATTTTAGATAATGCAATGAAGTATAGTAGTAAGAAACATCCTACAACATCCCCGCTTTGTGTTCACATTCCATTCTCTGTAGCTGCAAGAATCATACGACCATCTCCTTGGGCTTCAACATTTACAGCTCCATTTGCCATCCGCACATAAATCCTGCGTTCAAATATATGACATTTGGGCTTTGGACTTTAAGTAATGTGGTATTAGGTTAACTTCTGGCTTGGCGTCTGGCAATTTGGATAAGAAATGGGCTCCATATATTTTATTTGGCAAAAGCTTCGTATATCCATTGGTATACTTTACAACTTAAGTGGCTTTTACCTTCGAATTCTATAAGATAGGCTTATAACAAACCCATTTTAAAAGATAAAAATTAAAAGTTCTTTTTTAATTTAAAATTGAATTATTAAATCAAACCAAAAGAATGGTTTAATAATAATAATAAATTTCTTTTTAGAACCTAAACTTTTGACTAGAATATCATTGGGAAAATTTACTAAATGAGATCGTTATTGATTTATTTTGGAGCTTGACAGACTCATGAATCTTGGTCGAACGGCTACATAGATGAAAGATTTGAAGCTTAGTGACTTTTGTACAATTTGAGAAGGCATAATAAATTTCACGCAAACACTTTTTTAAGTAACAAGAACGTGGACTTTGGTCAATGAAATTTTGAATGCCAAAAGGTGAGGACCAACTACAAGATTTAAAGATTTGAGATAAGGATAATTGACCAAGCTTACTAGGACACTCATAGATTTGGAAAAAATGTTGGTGGACTTTCCAACAATGAAAATCGGGGTCCCTCTTTACATGTACACTACCGAAATCTAAAAATTTTGATGAGAAAGATTTTAGTACTAACAAAAGGCATGGCCAACCACTTTGGGAAAGATTTTAGTACTAACAAAAGGCATGGCCAACCACTTTGGGAGACCTACCTTTGACCTGAAGGTTGCCTTCCACACATCGATTGGTTCGAAGGGGCCTTGGTGGTTGTGATGATTTTTAGTAGTCTTTTTGTCTAGGCTACGGACCTACCTTTGACCTGAAGGTTGCCTTCCACACATCGATTGGTTCGAAGGGGCCTTGGTGGTTGTGATGATTTTTAGTAGTCTTTTTGTCTAGGCTACGGAGAGGACAAATGTCATGGTAGTCTTTTTGTCTAGGCTACGGAGAGGACAAATGTCATGGTCTTGGTGAGGTGGGCACCTTGACCATCACCCCCACCCATTGGCATGCTTCGACAAACTTAGCGAGTGATCAACTTGGTGTTGATTTGGGCATCTCGTGGAGGAGAGTGGCGCAAGATACCCCACCCCTCAGTTGAACACCCTTGAAATAGCAGGCAATAGGGACTTAGCCAAATATGTAGAGATGTGAGCATGAGTCAGAGTGAACCCAACTTGGGAGCCTAGGGGCTTGCCCGTCGACAAGTGAACTTGACAGTGGGTGTGTGGTGAGGCACCCACACCGAGTGGCAGAACACTTGGGTGCCTTAGTGGGGATGCAAACCCAATGGCACAATGAGGGGCTTTGGCAAGAGTGCAACGAAGATGGCATGAGGACACTCCATGGGCATCACACTTAATAGAGTGAGACGAGGGCTTTGTCGAGAGAACCCAGAGGCATGACAACTTACATGACAAGTGCACCTTCGCAAGGGTGTTGAGTGTGGGTACGTCGACATAGGAAGGATCCCTTCCAAAAGCCCCAAGTTAGAGTGCCCAAGTGATATGTACGTCAACCCAAGGTGTGGTCGTTGGGTGCACCTCATAGCACGGTCTGGAAGCCTATTAAGGCATGGACATGTTGGAAGCTTAAGGCATTCATCAACCAAGTTTGAAGGTAGAGTACACTTGGGAGATGGATGCGCCTAGCATAAGGCACAAATCACTAAGGATTCTTAGCACAGGTCAAGCGGAGTCTGGGTGTAGGTCAGGCAGAGTTTGGGCGCAATTCAGGCAGAGTTTGGGAGTAGTTTAGGCAGAATTTGGGTGTAGGTCAGGCAGAGTCTGGATGCAATTGGGTGCATGGTCGTCTCATGGAGAGAAAAATCAGGTGCTGCAGGAGGCAGACCTACGGGAGCTACAAGGGAAGTTGTGGATGAGGTTTGGTCACCAGGAAGTAGTGTGGGTAAGTTCTTGGGTTTCTTATGTAAGAGTCGTTACCATTTTGGGCACACTCTTGGAGAAGTGGCTTGCCGGCACTCTCCCCTCATTGTACTCTCATGTATATATATTGATTTTTGGGCAGCCATTGAGGTTTCGTCGGGCACATCTGTTGTCTTGTGTTGATGTTATTTTGGCCGAGTGTTAAAGACGTTAACAAACGACAAACATAACTAAGTGAACAAGTGACATATAAGGAGGTTAACAAACGACAAACATAACTAAGTAAACAAGTGACATATAAGGAGTATGTGGGTTAGGTGTAGTCTAACGGACGCGCATCTAGTTTGGTTTGGCCATTGGGGGTTGCATCCGGGCTGTGCCACACGCTCAAGGAAGGAAACCAGACATTGGGTTGGATCCTTGGTACCATGACAAGAAATCTCCTAGTTTGAGAGATTATCTTCCTACATTGTATAATAGTGATCAAAGAGATGGTTTCAACCCAATGTTTTATATTTTCCAATCTACTCTTAGTTCAGGGATTAAGGTTGTAATGTGATCTTGGTTATTGAATTAGCGTTAAATGGTGTTCCAAAATGCCTAAATATTGTGTTGTAAATGATTAATTTAATACAATGAGATACAAATGTACAATTGAGTTTAACAATTTTCCCAATTAACAATTTCCAAAGTAAATCATTTTCATTACATTGAGTATATGTACAATTGTTTCTTATTGTTTTAAGGTTCTATAATAAGCATTGCCTTTCTTGAATAGTTTTATTGCACTCTTCATTTGTTGTTAGAGCAAGGTTATTGGCTTTAGGGGATGCCTTTGTTGTTATGGTTTAGCTTTTTTTTCGTTGAAAACCAAAGGTATATTGAGTATGCAATAAATATATTCTTGAGTGGAGGCTTTGCATATGTGAATCTTGTGTGAGGAATAGGGAGCAGTTCAAGAATAGAGAGAGAAATTTAACAATCGTGGTGTCGAGTTATGAAAGCTGAAGATGAAAGATCTTGTGGAAAAAGATTGGGAAAAGTTGGACAGGAAGGGGAAGAGTGCTTCTTTCAGTGTTGTTGAATGTGGCAAGTGAAGATAGTGCTAATGAGCTATGTGAAGAGTACTTCTTTCAGTGTTGTTGAATGTGGCAAGTGAAGATAGTGCTAATGAGCTATGGGAGAAGCTTGGGATTTTGCATCAATCAAAGTCCATGGAAAACACATTATTTATTCAGAAGAAGATGTACCTCCTTAGGACGAGTGATGGTGACTCTGACACAGCATCTAAATGTTTTTAATATTATGTTGTCAATTAACATATATTGATATTAAGATATATGAATAAAATAAGTGTATTATCTTTTTATGTTATTTTCTAGATTCATGGGACAATCTAGTTGTAGCCATGGGTAGTACTACTTAATCTACATCAAAGTTTGAGGATGTATTTGCATCCTTGTTATCAGTAGAAATAAGGTGAAAATCCATGTTGGGGATTAATAAGGATGCTTGTTCGTGAGAGGTTTTGTTCCCAGTATAGAAATAAAAGTAAGTTTGGGTATAGATCGAAGTTTAGAGGGAGGTTTAAATCTTCCAAAATATTTATGAAGGAAACAATGGAAATGTGGTAAAGTTGGGGATATGAAGAAAAAATAACAATCTAAGAATATTGACAAAGGGGATTTAATGATGCTCCTTTTACGGAGCTGAAGACCTTGTCAAGAGGAGGGGATGTGTAATTGACGTACAAAAGTACACACTTTGATCATGATGCATGGTTGATCAACTCAAGGGCTTCTTTCATATGACTACCCACAAGGAGTGGTTTCATGAATATGATAAGTATGACGGAGGTGATGTCAAAAAAACCCATCTGTTCAACTAAGATTCCAGGAGAAACTAGGAGGAGATGCCCTGTTCGTTTTCTTACATAAATTCCATCATCTGAAGCTGGTTGGCAGAAAGTGACCATACAGTGGAAATCAATGGTGACACGGCATTAATATTTTGCAGCAAATGCTGGTCCTGTTGCAGTGTTACAACAATTTTCCACCCAGGCCGATAAACATATAAATTATCTTCAAATCCTATACTGCCTTAGAAGCCAAAAATAGAACCACATGCCTGGCTGACAGTATTGAAAGAACTGTTCCTGCACAAGCTTATCTTTAAAGCTTTTTCAAAGCCACTAAGAATCTACTAAAAAATGGTCTAATTGTTAAACAATGAAAATGGTTGGCATCCATCACAGTGACATGGCATATAAATGGCTCATATTTTGCCAATTTGTTTAAATTTTGTATCCGAGTATATGAAAGGCATTGGGGTATATAAATGGTGTTGGTGTATTTAATGGGTGAATTTGGGCAAATATTTGCCAACTTTTTCACAATGTTTAGTCATAAACCCTTGCCAAGTTATTGTCAATTTTGTATCTTTTTGGATAGGTGTTTCCAAGGTCTGGATAAACCGGAATGCAGTCATACGCTTCCTCCTGTAGTGACAAAGTATCTCAATCTTTTGCTCCTAGTACGCATCACCCAGAAGGCTCTTCTATTGGGCACCTTCCCTGCCATCTTCATCTCACCAGAGGATGTCTCTAAGTGTATATAATTCTTGTGTAACCCCGAGTGTGATCAATGTCCTACAAGGAAAGCATGGATCTGTTTATTGACCTCGATCCAGCTGCATCCTGGCTTCTTCATTACCCCCCTATGTCTCATTGTATTTCTCATCCTTTCAATGTCATCCCACCTGTTAGCTGCTGCATAAATATTTGATAGTAGCACATAAGATGCAGCATTTTCAGGGTCCAACTCAAAAAGATGTTCGGCAGCTTGTTCTCCTAACTTTGTATTTGCCTGAATTCTACAGGCAGCAAGCAAGGAACCCCATATAGCAGGAGTGGGCTTTATAGGCATTTTGTTTATGAAGTTATGTGCCTCGTCCAAGTACCCAGCCCGGCAAAGAAGGTCAACTATGCAGCAATAGTGCTCACTGATGGGTGAAATCTGATAACATTGGCTTATGCATTCAAAGTATCGGCGGCCATCATCCACGAGTCCGGCATGGCAGCAGGCAGATAGAACACCAACAAAAGTGACCTGATCCGGGCTCATGCCAGACTGTTGCATTTCTTCAAAGAGTTTGAGGGCCTCTTTGCCACACCCATGCATGGCATATCCGATGATCATTGCATTCCAGGAGACCACATTCCATGCCAGCATTTTGTCAAATACTCTCCGTGCATCTTCGATGTTTCCACATTTTGCATACATGTTTACAAGGCCACTCCCCACATAGACATCAGACATAAATCCGTTCCTAATTACGTCCTCATGGGCTTCTTTGCCATGTTCCAGAGCTGCCAAGTTGGCACACGCTTGAAGAATGCTAGCAAAAGTGTCAGAATTCGCTTTCACACCCTTCAACTGCATTTTGCGAAGGAGATTCAATGCCTCGTCGAAGCACCCATTCTGTGCATACCCAGCTACCATAACATTCCACGAAACCACATCTCGCCTAGGCATTTTCTCAAACAGCTTCAAGGCCTCATTAATACACCCATTCTGTGTATATCCTGCAATCATTGAATTCCATGAAACAACATCTCGTTCAGGCATTTTGTCAAACAATCGGCGTGCATCCTCGACTCTCCCAAATTTACCATACATGTCTACAAGGGCACTACCCACAATGACATTAGACTGAAACCCGCTTTCAATTACCTGTTTGTGGATCCCCTCCCCATGTTGAAGGGAATAAAGACTGGCAAGAACACTACCAAAGGTGAAATGATCCGGTTGAATGTTCGCTTCTTGCATTTTATAAAACAATTCCAATGCAACCTCGTGATCTCCATTGTGCGCATATCCCGCAATCATCGCATTCCATGAGGCCACGTCTCGTTCAGGCATCTTCCTAAACAGATCCAGGGACTTGTCAACATAGCCATTTTTTGCAAATCCAGCCATCATTGCATTCCATGAAACAATATTTCGCTCAGACATTTTGTCAAACACTTGGCATGCATAGTCCATTTTCCCACATTTCACATACATGTCTATAAGTGCACTCCCAACATAGACATCTGATTCAAACCCCTTCCTGACTATCTCTTCATGAATTCCCATACCGTTCCCCAGATCACCCAATTGAGTACATGCAGGGAGAACGCTAGCAAAGGTGAACTCATTCGGCTCCACACCTGTTCTTCGCATTTTGTAGAACAGTTTCAAAGCCCTCGGTGCAAACCCATGCTTGGCATAAGCTGCAATTATCGCAGTCCATGAAAACACGTTTGGTTCGGGAATTTGGTCCAAAACTATCAAACTATCCATCAGATTCCCCGACTTAGCATAGATGGTAAGGAGTTTATTCCCTAATACGGTGTCCAGGCCATTGAATCCAGTCTGAATCATGTGGGCATGGACAAGTTTGGCTTCTGGCAGGGCTTTCTTGTGGAGACATGCTTGAAGTAGGAAATCATACATAGATATGTCCGGATTGGCAACAAAATGCAAAGTTTGCATCGCTTCATTTATTTTATCCTGCTTGCAGAGTGCTCTGACGTCTGTTCTCATGTCGCTGCCATAGTAACATCCGGTGTTGCCATTGAGTTTTGTAAGACTCGTGATTTTGCGGCCTTTTCTACTTTGAAACTGAAGAAGCATTAGCTTAAATTTGTTGATACAAATACTATACTCTCTTTTGCTCGAACAGAAATAGAATGCTCTTGGGTTGAACTCCCTGGTCAAAGTTCCCCTGCTCCCACCACCATAAATTAGAAAAATCAATAAAACAAACATTCAATTGTTAAAATCTATTAAAAAACTTTTTAATCTCTAAAAGAATATTCTAAATGTCTATAAAAAAAGTGTTTTAATTTTAATCCATGGAAGTCACCCTAGGGTCTCACATTGTTAAAATTGTTCTGATTTTAATCCATGGAACTCACCCTAAGGTTTCACATTGATGAAAACCACTTAAACCTTGAAAATGTTTTAATTTTAATCCATGGAACTCACCCAAGGTCTCACATTGTTTTTTTTGGACCATGGGAACAGCGACCTCCCAAGGATATATCCAACAGCCTGCAAGTCAGATATACTAGAAACTTGTGACTTAGCAAGGGCCGAGACATCCCTGATACCACATTGGGCACCTATCCAGGGGTCGCCTACCCTTTTAGCCTTGTCACAACGGGCTATAGGCATCCCTACCCCCCGCCGGTTTTGAACCTGTAACCTCCTCGGAGATAACACAAGCTCTTAACCATTGGGCCCACTCAGGTGCCTTCCCAAGGTCTCACATTGTTAAAATTGTTTTAATTTTAATCTATGGAACTCACCTTAGGGTTTCACATTGTTCTCACATTGATGAGAACCACTAAAACCATGGGTAAAGATCAGCTTTAATGTTAGGTAGAAGAGCGATTTGTCCAATGGCAAGTATAACTATCATCATAGTCACACGAAGTATTGAAGGGTGTTATCCCTCACAAAAAATTGAACTTAGGCTTCAATGGAGTCGATCATAAAGCCACACCACTAGCTCCTACCTTCAACCCCATTTTCTTATAACCAACTTTGTGCACTTCATGTGTTGTGACTCACTCATAGCCAAGGTTTTGGGCACCTTGACCTTTTAAGTGTTGAAGGTATATATAAAGGCTTAGGGATTGTGTTAGAGTTTGTATTGGAATTTGACATTTAAGTGCTAAAGGTATATATAAAGGCTTAGGGGTTGTGTTAGAGTTGGATAAGATTTTTTAAGTGCTAAAGGTATATATATAAAGGCTTAGGGGTTGTGTTGGAATTTAATCTTATCCCAAAGGAATGGAGGTTTCACCTATTATCATGGCAGCATGGAAAGCTAAAAGATATAAAAAAGAAATCCAAATGATTATAGAGTATTAAAGTATAAACATTAAGGTTGAGAAATAATTAATTTTAAAAATTAACAATAATAAGTTTAAAAAGGAATATTAGTCAAACCAAAAATTAATAAGATAATATTAATTGAATAAGAAAAAAAAAGAGATTAAATAAAGTAAAAAGTAATTGTCACCCAAAAAAACTTGTATTAAGAGAAAAGGACAAAATTAAGAGCTAGGGTAGAAAAAAGAAAGAAAGAAAGAAAAGGTGGATGCATAATTTAAGTTAATCAAGAAGGGTTAATGATGAAGGCATTCAATAGATAACAAGTATAGATATGAATGCTTTTGATTTTGTTCTTGGTTTGGTTGTTCTCAGCTCATTTCAATCCAAATTAGTTGTTGGTTTTGCACAGTCCTCGAAGTGCATGTAAAGCATTGGCGTCGTAAAGAGAGAATTTGTACCAATTCAAGGCATTGCACCACGTCACTGCGCTAAGGGAATTTGTATCTGTCGACTCTTCAAGGACACATAAATACAACCATTAGTTACAATTGTGTGGGTTGTCTGGGTAGGTAGTAGAAATGAATATGGAGTTACCTCCATTGTCACATTTGCGACTGTGTTTTTATTAATTGAGAGATTTGAATGCATTGTATTGTATTATTACGTCATGTCATAAAGAGAGATTTTTTCATTTGAAGGGATTGCACCACATCGTCGTGTCGTAAAGAGGAGGAAATTTGTCATTATTAGCTACGGAAGCCCTCTTCCAAATAACTATGACAGTCTCCTACTCCATGCAAGTGAACTCACTGTACCTTTCAACATTTCCTTTTACCTTCAAAGCAACAACTATGACTCCTTGGACAATCTTCTTTTTGCGATAAATAATTATATTTAATAATAAAACAAAATAAAGTTGCATAGCAAAAATTCCTCGTGGTTGGAATTTAATTCAAGAATTTTCATAATAGTAGTAAGAGTCACCTAAGCCCAATGGGTTAGCTCAAGTGGTTGAGAGCTGTGGGTTGTAAGTAGAAGGTCTCGGGATCAAATCCCCACGTGGTTGTGCATAGATATATAAGGGCCTCACTTGATGTCCTCACTAGGTTAGGCTCCGTAATCAAAGCCGACAAGGTGAAGCTCCTTCAGGTGGGCCTTTTGGGATTTCTTCTTGTGGACATAGCAACCTCTCTCTAAGATTTTAAACCACGTTTAAAAAAAATAGTAAAAATCACCTATTATATTGACATTTACATAAAAACATTATGTTCTAAAAATAAATGATAATTATAACTTTTATTTACTTTTGAAATATTAAAATAGTAAACCTTTGTTTATGTATTTTTTAAAAATTTATTCAAATATTAAAATAATAAATTTTATAAAAAAATGGGCTATATCAAGCCACATCATTCATTTTAAGTTGCCAAGGAAAAACCCTATTTAGTTAATCATCACAAATAATATGTTTCAACCTACTTTTTATTAGGTATTCAAAAGCATCCCAAATGCTCAAATTATTAAGAAGAAAACTACTGATAATTTGGTAAAACTTTATTGTTATGATCCAACAATAGAATATTGATGTAAATGAGGAGGAAGGGAAAGTGCAAGTCAATTATAAAAGGTAAAAAACGTTAGAAATCAATATACTTAACTACAAATAACGTTACACATAATCTTACTTTCATTTTGAATCATACTTAGATGCTTTCTTGTGAACGAATCTTTTGCATGGATGTTTCTATTTAGGATTTTTTTAGACTGAAAGAACTGCAATTGGCTTATGGAATTTTTTAATTTTAATTGTGTAAAAGGTTTTAATTTACTACTAAATAAACTATGCATTTTAAATCGGTTGTGAAGCTTAATTTTATAAATATTTTGAATTAAAGATAAGGAGTAATGGAGATTCGTTTGTGAAAGACTATGTGATAGGGTGGAAGGGAAAGAGAAGGTTTGTTGTAATTGTACCAGCGTAGATCCAAATCCTAGGCTCTACCAAGGGCAGAGAGGGATCAAATCTCTTCTTAGGTATCCATTGATTTGATTCAAACCAAAAGACACATCTTTTTATTTAAGGTCCATATATAATATTTTATTATTAATATTTAATATTATTTAAGGTCCACATATAATATTTTATTATTAATATTTAATATTATTTATGGTCCACATATAATATTTTTTATTATTTTTTTATTTTATTAAGAACTAACATTAAAACATTTCCCATTTCCCCATACATGGTTTTAAAAACACATGCAAGGCCCTCCTACAACCATGGGTTGTTTAGGAGGCCTTGCACATGGTCTTAAAACCATTTGCAAGGTCCTCCTAAATCATGTAAAATAAAACCATGAGTTGTTTAGGAGGCTTTGCACATGGTTTTAAAACCATGTGCAAGGCCCTCCTAAACCATGTACAATAAAACCATGGGTTGTTTAGAAGGTCTTGCACATGGTTTTAAAACCATGCACACCAAAACCATGCACACACCATGTGTGCATGGTTTTAAAACCATGTGCTGTGCAAGGCCAACATTTTTTTGAGGATAATTCAATTTTTTATTTTTTATTATTTTTTTAGGTAAAAACATTACAACATATCCCCCATATTGTGTTTTTTTTGTGACCCACATTTTTTTTTACGGATAATTAAATTTTTACTTTTTTATTGTTTTGTTAGGTAGGAAGATTACAACATCTCCCCCATATTAGGTTGTTTTTTTGGCCGACATTTATTTTGGCCTATAATTAAAAAAAATATTTTTTATTAATAAAAATAATGTTACGTAACGTTACGTTACATAACATTACGTAACGTTACGTTACATAACATTACGTAACGTTACAAGATCTCCCCCATATAAGAAAACATTCCATTGCTCTAAACCAAAGATTTAAATAAAAGATCCAAATCCCAGGCTCTATCAAGCGCCGAGAGGAATCAAATATTTGGACGTGCAGACCTCTTCTTAAGTATTGCACTCAACTATCAGCTTTAATATGATTCAGACCAAAAAGCACATTTTTTTATTTAAGGTCCACAAATAATATTTTTATTATTAATATTTAATACTATTTATGGTTGCATATAATATTTTTTATTTTGTTAGGAAAAAACATTAAAACAACTCCCCATACATAGTTTTAAAACCATGTGCAAGGCCCTCCTAAAATCATGGGTTGTTTAGGAGGCCTTGCACATGGTATTAAAACCATTTGCAACTACCTCCTAAACCATGTACAACAAAACCATGGGCTGTTTAGGAGGCCTTGCACATGGCTTTAAAACCATTTGTAAGGCCCTCCTAAACCATGTACAATAAAACCATGGGTTTTTAAGAGGCCTTGCACATGGTTTTAAAACCATGTGCATGACCAACATTTTTTTTGCGGATAACTCAATTTTTTATTTTTATTATTTTTTATTATTTTGTTAAGTAGAAACATTACAACATCTCCCCTATATTGTGTTGTTTTTCTCACGGACATTTTTTTATGGCAGATAATTAAATTTTTTATTATTTTGTTAGGTAGGAACATTACAACATCTCACCCATATTAGATTGTTTTTGTGGCCGACCTTTATTTTGGAAGATAATTAAAAGTTTTGTTTTTTATAGCCGACATCTATGTAACGTTACGTAACATTACAACGTTACGTAACGTTACAACGTTACATAACGTTACAAGATCTCCCCCATACTGGGCTGTAGAGCGCCTCTCCGCGCAAAAACTCGAAAGGAAGATCAAAGTGTGATCGGGTGAAGATTAGGAGAAATCACACTCGAGTCAATTCAAAGAGGATTTTGACGAATGTTTATGTGATTTCTTGTTTAAAGAGGATTTTGAAGAATGTTTATGTGATTTCTTGTTCACTGATTGAATAATGATCCTCGATGGAGCAGTTCATATCAGTGAAAAGATAATCTATCTCAAGTAACGAGTAAAATCATTGAGTGGACCTCCATATATTTAGAGTTGTTCTCATTATCATTATATATGAGATTCTTGATTGATATTTTTCTTTCTTCTTTGAATAAATCAGTATAAATTCATCTACTCTAGTTTTACAAAGCACAGAGATAGATCAAATTTGCAAACCTTTCACCACTAGACTACAACACACATCCCTCTCACTACTATGCTACAACACACTGATGCATGCATTCTTATTTTTTATTTCTATTTTTTTATTTTTTATTTTTATGGACTAGACAAACACTCCCCCACCCCGAGCTCCACTATGCCTCGTCACCAGACTCACCACTATCCTACAACACATTGATGCATGCATTGTTATTTCTTGTTTTTTTATTTTTCATTTTTATGGGACAAACAAACACTTCTCCCCCACCTGGGCTGTAGAAATGTGCCTTCTTGACGCAATCATCAATGGGATTTGTTCAATGAATCAACAAATTTGCAAATAATCTATTATTCCTACCTTGTTTATGTTATTTCTCTTAAAATTTGCATTAATTGATATGATCATATGCTGAAAAGAAACGAGTTTTTCCCTATTGCGCTAGAACTTAAGGAATAATTCACTGAAATTATTACATGCAGAACTTGTGTTGATAAAATTTCAATTATCATTGTTAGTGTTGGTTTACTAACACCCATTACTAGGATGGGTTTTACATTCAAGCTCTTTGCAAATGGTCTATTTCTTCCAATCTCACAAAGTTAAGGAGTTTTCTTAGTCTTGCTAGTTTCTATCATAAGTTCATCTCAAGTTTTTCAAAATTTGGTTTGATACATCATCAATTAATAAGGACTAAAATTGTTTTCAAATGGACCAAGGATCACTTTCATGCTTTCAAACACATTATATAACTTGACGAGAACTTATACTCAAAACAAGAATTCTTACCATAAAAACTCAAATTTTTGTTTCAAAAATATCAAAAAAACAACCCCCAAATAAAAAATTGGTGCTATCGGTAAAACTTTTTTTTTTCGGAACTAAAATTACAACTTTTTGGAAAACCCTACCAATGTTTGTGCAATCAAAACCCTAAATAAATCCCGAATCGAAAAGTGTTGCTATTGGTAGCACCTTTTTGGGGGGGCTAAAATTACAACTTTTTGGAAACCTCAACTGGTGTCGGTGCAATCAAAACCCAAAATCAACCCCTGAATCAAAAAATGATGCTACCAATGGCCCCCTTTTCTTTCATCGAGCTATTATTTCATGCATTTTGAAATCATACATAACATAAGAAAAATACTTTTTTTTCTTTTAAAACAATTTTTAAAATATGAAAGAGCCCAATTTCAATTAGAAAATATCATTTTCTCAAAATAAAATAACAATAAAATATTAATGAATTGCATTCCTTTCCAAACACCTTGGTCTGGTGTTATGGCAAAGAACTTATATTCAGAAGTAAAAGGTCTCAAGTTCCTAACATATAAATATGATCTTATACAATGGATAGTAGGAATCATTGTTCTGAATGTAGCATAGGATTGAAATAGGAGTAATAAAGCATAGGCTTAAGCCTCAACGCTTTTTTCTAACAAAATGCACGTCATGGAAACTCTTCGAGCACTTCCCCTCATTTCGAGGATGTTATCTAAGGTAAACCATTTAGTTGCAATTTTGGAAACCTAACCCAACAAGGACATCAAGTGAGGCCCACAATATTCACAAAGGTAGCTAACCCATCGACTTGACCCCATGACCTCTTGCTTGCAATTCACAACACTCAACCACTTGAACTCACCCAACAAGGTTCCTTAAGCTTCAACCTTTGCAAATGAACCCATGTAATTCTATTAGCTACCAATCATCAATTGCACTCAATCTCATCATTGGTTTTAGTTCAATTAATTCCCTTTTAGTAAAGTGGATTTTTATTTATTCCTTATGGTACTAGGTGTGATTATAATAGTAGTTAGGAACATTGTTGAAAGTAAAACACTTTTGGTATATGATCGAATGATAACCACCACAAGGATATTTGCCTACCACCTTCCAAGTACAAGATCAGAATGATAACATCGTTGATTAACAGTTGCATCAAGGGTGGCATCACTAAAAAGGATGGAACCTAGTAACACACATGTCAAAGGAGTAACTTACCACTTCTACAATTTCAAACTTTCCCAATAGCTTTATGTCTTCTTATTTTAGCAAAGCTTTCTCCCCAAGATCACCTACTACAATGCAATCTTACATGTGCATGTAACTTCATTAGCATTGACCACCTCTGTCGTGATGGTTGTAAGCCTTTGCCACAAGGAAGTAAATGCAAGTTGGCAAATCAGATGTCCTCCTACTTACGTTTATTGAAGCCTCCCTACATCATATTCAAATTCCATTGCCACCGCTTCCAAACTCAATTGCAATCCCCTAATCTTGTAGTGTGTGACTATGTGATTGAGAAGAAAGAACCAACACATTTAGAAACCTATTGAATCCATTTGCTTCCTTGGACTTCAACTTGTTACCAAAAATGCAATATGAATCCTTCACCCAACCATGAATGAT
The DNA here is from genome assembly GCA_001517045.1 of Pseudotsuga menziesii. NCBI lineage: Eukaryota > Viridiplantae > Streptophyta > Pinopsida > Pinales > Pinaceae > Pseudotsuga > Pseudotsuga menziesii. The sequence continues at coordinate 595,442 of LPNX011077309.1, read as the reverse complement.
AGAGTTCATGTAACTACCAACCTAATCTTCTTCATAATCCAAATCAAATTGAAATTGTTCAAGCAAATGTTCTTCCTCTAAATAAAGTTCTGAACAATTATCCTCTCTCTCAAATTTAACAAACATTTCTTGATCAACCTCTTACTTATAAATCACTTGACCAACAACAAACATGTAAATCTCTTCAAGCTCATTGGGTTCCTCCACTAGTCCATGGAACACACAACTCATTATCGCACCATATTTGGCAAGACAAAGACTAGCTTCAATAACCGTTTTCAAGAAAACAATGCACTTCATCCAGGCCATTAAAGTGAAGTAAAGTATTTGCTAAGGTGTCAGTGCCATTACTTACATGTTTGCACATAGCTACACCTTAGTGAAGATCTTGCACCTTAGGGTTTTAGTTTTTGTGGAAACAATACCAATATGAAATGAAAATTGCCTTCAATATTCCAATGGACAATTTGTCATAATAAATCTTAAAATGCCACTGCAAATACGATGAGATTATACTTTACTGTGCAAGATTACTTATAATTAAGCTTAATATTATAAGCATATTGCTTACATTATGAAAAAATAACTGAGAAAATAAGAACAAGCTACAATAATGGAAAGAAAGAATCATTAACACCAAGATTTAGCCAGAAGAAACGTGTCAGAAAAACCCGAGTAAGTAAAAAGGTTTGTACCTTGCTCTTTTCATTCCCATACATACAATGCAAAATATGAAACAGATTGACTCACTATGGACTTGTTATCACACGATGTGTAGCTACCCACTTAAAGTATCATATCCGGGATGGTAGAGGTGAGGTGGCTAACCGATGACATTACAAGGGCCTCGTCCACTATTAATGAAAGGTAGTTGTCAAACCGGACAAGCTCTTGTCACTTTATACCAATCCGTAGAATGATCAAGGGGGAGACCCTACTAGCCTATGAGGGCTAGCGAACCTACTAAAGACACCCTAAAAGATAAACAAGTGATGTGTAGGATGAGCAAATGAGCAAGTTAATCTAGATCTAGAAAATGGGTGTGGTAGGTTTGGCAAGGCTTAAAGGAAATGGAAAATTGTCCAACTTAAAGTGAAATGTACCACAAGGAGTTTAATAAAGTAGATCTAGATAGATCTAGTCTAAATGAGAAATACCCAAATTAGATCCACCTAGGTTTTATGCAATCAAGGACAAAGTGGACTCAAAAAGGTAAATTTGGATGTGGAGTTACTAGATCTAGATGCTTGCATAGTAGATGTATTGATTTGAAGTAGGTTCAGGCATACCCAACTCATAGATCTGAAGAAATGGCCAAAAGCCCAAGGAGAGCACCTCGCCTAGAGAAGATTAGTGCTAGATCCAAGGGTAAATGGAGTAGAATAGAGTTGAAACTTTAGATCTGGGGTTTTTATATTTATTCCTAGGTGGGTTTTTATGGCCTTAGTCAAATAAGCACCCGATCTATCAAATCTAGAAAACTAGAGTTTGTAAAATGAGGGTTTTGTTGTGACAGTTGGAATAGACCCCCCAAAAATAAAATGTATGCAAAACATACCTAGAAATGCTCGCGGCCATCAAGTATGGTGATGATCTTCCAAACCCGGATAATTGCATGTGATCTCTTTGCTTCTCTTATGAAGTCACTATGCTCTCCAAGTGACTAATGCGCCCCTCTCCTGCAAAATCAATCAACCTAAAAGTTAGAATTGATCCACAAGCTAGAAACAATAACCTACAGAGCAACTCATAAAAAAAATCTAATGATCCCGAAAGATACAATACCCCCTGAATTGAAATCGTTTTGAAGGAGTGATATGGGAATCTCCCCCACAATAGCGCCCTCTCCAAGACGTCCTTGCAAATCAAACACGGCCCATGCAAGAAATGATATGGAAAAGCAAAGATCCTCAAGAATGCCAAATAGAAAAGATTTTCCAATCTCCACACCGTAACATTCGATAAAGCTTCCAAGAATTTGTGCAAAAATATTTTTATTATCTTTGAAAATCCAAGAGCCAAAAGTCCATTTACAATGAGAGAGCATCTCAATATATAGATCTCTCAAGTACATAATACCTAGATGCAAAAAGATCAAGGGTCAAGATCATAAGATAAGATCACTCTAATCAACGACTAAGATTAGTCAAATAAATAATACATTGATCAACTCAATAATAGAGCGGGTGCACCCACTGAGACGCCCAAGAGAGGGGCGCACCACATGAAAGATGAAAAATATAATCAAGCACATGGTGGGGGCTAGGAGGTGATATAAGTCCTTCTCTAACATGTCCCCATGGCACAATAATCATAATAATATGTCAATGAAATAACATAAAGTAACTAAGTAACCAAATCGTGGCCCCTCAAGATGCATCAAAATGGCTCAAAATCATAAGTGCTAGGACGTTTGGACCACATGGAGAGAATAACCGACGACGGAGGATAAAGATGACCCTAACAATATGCCTCTGACTAATTTCATGCCATTTCCTTGCCTCAATTACCTAAATCAATTTCCTCATTAGCCATTTTCATTATTTTTTATGCATCAAAATATTGCCTCGGAAAGATAAAAATGCACATATCTCACTGCTGACTGAACCTGGGTGTTAACTGACTGCAAAAATGGAACTGGAACCATATCAATATGGTAATATCGACTGGAAACACACTATGTGCCCCTGTGGTGCCCTAGGAGAACCAACTGTCCACTAAAAAGCGTTTTATTTTAATTTATTTAGGCCAGCCTGCTGCAAATTGATAAACTGATTTATAAATCCAATGCAAGTGCCTAAAGTTGAAAATTAGGTGCACCAATGGACTCGGAATGTCCAAATAAACTAGACTTAAGTATTCATACACCATATGTCCATAAAAAATAAACATCAAAGGCCCATCCATGCCAGAATAATAATAATAAATAGGCCTATAAATGTTGATAATCATAATAATAACACAAGCCACCATAGTGAAACATCATCTGAAGCATGAATATATCTAATGGACACTGATAGACCACAAATAATAATCATCGACCAAAACTCATCTCGGACCCTGTTGTTGACTTAGTCAAACTGAGTTGATCAGGTCAAGAATGATCAAAATGATGACCCACATGAAAATATCTGATGTTGCAAGTATAAAATGGATATAGCATGCTCAATTATCTATGTTAGTAGTAAGACTAAAGTACAAGGGGCTTCTACTAGCAATTATAAGCACAATACATATAAATAATATATCCAAATCAAAGTAATTAGTTAATATAAACAAGAACCTCAAGTGTATACTCATTCATAGATTTGGCCATTTTGCTAGTCAAGGATGAAGGTGAATAAAAGACGGTAAGGCCATAGGAATGACTTGACACTCGACAGTGTAAGCATCTAGGTGGAAGGAAAAGGGATCCACACAATACATAAGCTGGACTAGGTGAACAATAGGGAATGGCGGTCTCTCACAGATGGGTGGAATAGTGAGAATGCTCCACTAGATTCTAGACAAGCAACCTTTTTGAAACAATTCACTTGCACAACAAAAGACACTAGTCAACCTCCAAAGGCAAGTGCCCTGAAAAGCCTTCTAGGCTTCCAGAAAAATGACAGAGACGTGACCCTAACATGTCATCCTCACCATGTTTCCCTGTAGGGGCAAATGAGCCATACATTATACAATGAATGAGTGCTCATCCTTTGGCCATTAACTCTTTTTAAGACATTTACTTTATTAATCATTTAATTAACTAGCCATCCTCCAAGAGCAGGTGCCCAGAATAACCTAGTAGACCTCACATAATGACTCGATATGACCTCCATTGCTCGCCACCGTCCATAGGTGCGATGGAGTGACCACCTTGTTGCCCTTTGGGGGAAAATGACCTCACATCATACAAATGATGAGTGCTCGTCTCTTGGCAACTGACTGACTTTACATTTTATTTGCAATAGTGTTTGAAAACACTTCTGTTTTGTTGGCTAGGCATCCATTTAGATAAAGCATTTAAGTTCCGATGCCTTAGTGTCTAAAGACACTTTTGGTAAAAACTACTTGTGTTCAAGACCTAGAGGAAGATAATTCCTGCGATGAAAATCACACAAACCAACACTGGGACACAATTTAAACAAGGAGACCTATTCAAACCTAGAGGTGAAGGTGGGGGAAATCCTAAATGTCACTAGTCAAGTTACAAGTCAAGGTTAAAGAAAAGAAGGGAAGGCAATAGATAGATGGAGGCAATAAAGATGGTGCCAAGGCTAGCAAGATGTGTCCCTAAAGGGAAATGACCAAATCCATACTAAGAGTAGGGCATGACCAATGAGTATGCAAAAGATTCTCTTGGACATAGCAACTAGATCACTCATATTTTAGATTCCAATAAAAACCAATAAAATATCGCCAACATACAACCACTATTAATCAAGTCTCACTACTAAATTAGATAACAGAGCATAAGTAAAACCCATATATCACCTAGGTCATATACCTACATCCAATTTGAACAAACTGAAGGTACTGAACATTGCTGCTCTACATCATGGCCACTGTCATAATTCTGCTCTGGGACATGAAAATGGATAACTTGGTCATCAAATCTAGGGTCATGAGGCTCAGTCATGGCATGGAACTCATCAAATTGAATGCTTTGGATCCACTGAATGAGAGTGATCATTAACTGGAAGCTCATCATTTGTTGATCTCAAAGTAAAGGACTGGCTCAAAAGTATGCTCAAGACTGCTCAAGAACAATGGTAGCCCAGCTACTATATATGTTACAACAGGACCAAATAGACTTTGTGGCCTATAAAGGTTGCTACAAGGTCACCTACTTCCTCCACTGCTATGATGTCTTACTCCTTTTCCCTATGCAACTATGGAACAAAATATTATTACAATAGGAATGGAACCCTTTTCTCTCCTCGTGGATTAGGTTTTAACACCTCATAATAATCATTTAACTTAGGAATAAGGTTTGTGCATTTCCTAACTCCCGATTAGGGTTAGGATCTTGGGCCCTCTAGAGCCTTTTGAAGGTACATACATGGCCAGCTCAAAATGTGTTAGCAATAGCAGCTGGTGTGGCCTCCACTTGGTACTGTGATGTTCAAAGTATAGGTCTACTTGTCTGGCCATAACATTTTCGTACAAACACCAATTTTAGACTTCTTTAGCTTCTTCAAAAGCTTTTGACAAGCTCTTCAACTTTGAAGGGATAACAGATGAGGTATCAATATTTTGACCCCAAAAACATTGTTTCATCCCTCAAACAAGGAATTTTTAGTTTTGACCCTGCTCAATGGACATCAAGATCAGGCCTAAAAATGGCCCATGCAAGTCCACAACTCTTATTTTCCATCCTATACAACACCAATAATGATGAAAAATATATATAGTGTGTCACGTCCCCACCCCTCTGCTCGGCGGAGAGGACGCGACTAACATAGATGCTAGCTATACCGGACATTTTAGCCCCATGAACATAAGATAAAATGCCATGAAATAAAAGCATACATAGATGCATAAATGATTATCAAACAATGGAAGCAATTTCATTCATTCACAGCATTTAACATGTTCATATTGAGTCATAAAACAAACACAGTTGCAAGGATTTAAACACAAGAGATACTTATCTTAGAAGGAGTTTGTCCCGCAACCAGCTACGTTACTGCAATGTTCCACCCAACCATAGGCCAGTGTGCTCATCAATCCCTCAGCAACACTGCCACCCCCGAGCTGGGCATGATTTCCACAAGGAATAAGGGAACACTAGCGGACTCACACATAGCCAAGGATACACAAAACTCAGCCAAGCCAACACAGTTGGGTTTATCAGGCTATAAGGGAGCTGGAAAGGATGACTACTAAGCTAGTGAGCTCAACCAAAGAGCTATGGACACTTGCACCAGATCTAGTCTGACTTCTAAAACATCTACACACCCAACACAAGGAAGCATCCCCTTCTCTGCTACACAGTCCCTCAGGCTATGCCTTCCCTTCTAGTGCTATTCAGGGTGTGCAAAAAAAAGAAAGCCAGCCCTCTAGCTCTGTCTGTGAGGTTTTCTTCTTCCACTAGGTTTATCAAGCTATCTCAGACCCCATTTCCACTCCAAAAACAGTTCAAAATCAAGACAGCAGGGCATAAACAGCAATTGCCAGATATGGGATTGATGAAAAACGTTTTTCAACCAAGCTATAAGGGAGCTGGAAAGGATGACTGCTAAGCTAGTGAGCTCAACCAAAGAGCTATGGACACCTGCACCAGATCTAGCCTGACTTCTAAAACATCTACACACCCAACAAAAGGAAGCATCCCCTTCTCTGCTACACAGTCCCTCGGGCTATGCCTTCCCTTCCAATGCTATTCAGGGTGTGCAAAAAAAAGAAAGCCAACCCTCTAGCTTTGTCTGTGAGGTTTCCCTCTTCCACCAGGTTTATCAAGCTATCTCAAATCCCATTTCCACTCCAAAAACAGTTCAAAATAAGACAGCAGGGCATACACAGCAATTGCCAAATATGGGATTGATGAAAAGCGTTTTTCAACCAAAAATGTAAACGGCAATGGGTAAAACAACCCCCTTAACAAAAATTAGATTTCCAGATTCATTTATGGCCCTAATGTGGCCAAAACGAACTCAATCAGCACCCAAAATTCGTGGCTCTGTCCCCCCCCATTAGCTGTGCAACAATGAAACACGAAATTCCACAATCGTGGAGATGTGGAAACAACACAAAGACGTGCAGGAGAGATCCCAGCCACTGACTATTAGCAAAACCACTTCCCAGCCCTGGGAAAAATGAAGAACACAGCAAAGAACGTGAATGGTGAATACCAGGAGCTCCAAAATCATGAGGAAGACAACCCAATCCCTGGCATTTACAAAAACGACCTCCCATCCATGGGAAAATGAAGCCAACAACAAAAAACGTGGAATGAAAACACACATGAAAAACTCCAGCTGCTCCCAAAATCCCCCAACGTGAAGGAGAATGGTGAGGAAAATGAAAAACGTGGATGCATTGCAGAATGGCATACGTTTTCGGGCATTTTCCTTGCCAAAGAAGTCAGAACTTGTTTTTCAAAAATGGGTTCTCTGCCCAATTCGAATTTTTGCCCACACTCTTCCCATTCCATGCAATAACTAACTCAACCACAGTCTAGCAAAGATAAATGATTGGGGAAAAAGACAAGAAAGGTAGTTGACAGTTTGATGGGTTCTCTCATGGACATTTGGCTTTTCCCCATTGGCCCCAAAGGTTAAATATTTCCCCCACCTTATCCTTAGGAATCATGCCCCCATCTCACTATTGTTGCATTGACATAATTGGTTGTGGGTTTTTAATTAATTGCATATTTACATGATGATTTAAAAATCATAACGTGCCTGGCTATCACAAAATACCATCGGCACCAATTTAATTGCCGAAACATAAAAACGATAATCCATGGCGGGGCTTTTTGCCTTTAGCTCCACACTACGATTAATTACAATATATACATCATATGCATTTAATGCAAACGGGGTCAAAACCAGGGTGTTACATAGTGGTCCATTTTGTATCAAAAATTCGGAAGGCAAAAATATGCACTAGTAAATTAGAAATTGAACAAAACTAATTGTAAAGAACACAGACAAATAAGCACAAGCCTAATAAAAAATCAAGGCAAACAAATAAAAAGAACCACATTGGAACATCCTACAACCAAACCTGCGAACATGAAGCAGATTATCAGGTTGGAGACAAAGAAGATAAACGAAAATAGCAGTCAACCACATCGAAGAATCATGTCAACCAGGATAATGACCAACTGAAATAGCACAATGAACAAATATAAACAAACATAATATGATTGATAAAGATGAACCCTAAACCTGCTCTTAGATACCAACATAGTACAAATACAGACTTAGTGAACACGTGCTTAAAAAAGAATCTGTGATCCTTCCTGTGTGAATGAGAATAAAGAACAACAATAAGCCAATTCAATGAAGCTTCTTCTGTATGACAGCAAACATGCTAATGAACAAAACAAGATAATTATTGGTATGAGAATGTAAAAAGAAAACAATAATCTGAAATCCTCTCACCATGGCTTGTCTGACAGTTTGCTGAGTTGTTTTCACATCCCATAGTTTTGGGTTCCGCGCAGCTTACCATCCACATAGAAAACTCAAAGATAAAAAACAGCGAAGCATTTAGTTAAATTCAATCTTGCAAGAAAGAATGGACGCATCTACTATTTTAACACAAATACTCAAATGCTGTGAACTTTCAGTAAACTTTTACTCTGAATTTAGCAAAGAATCTCATTTCATACAAATATATTTCCTAATTTAGTCCTGAATCGTAGACTACATCTCAATAATTTAAATGTCACATTAAACATTAAACAAACGCCTTATAGCTGATTGTTGATGAAATGCCGATGATAAGAGTCAGACATTTACCATGAGGGCTTTCATCCATAGACTAGTTCACCGAGCATTAATGACCATCCCTAATGAGAAATGCAATTGCATAAGAAAGTGAAGAAACATTAACATCAACCCACCTAAAATTGAGCAATAGGAAAATTGAATCCATCAGAGTTTCTCCTTTTAAGCAATATGACATCAGAATTTCCAAATTTTGTGCTTCCCCCTGAAAACATCCATAGAGAAGAAAACAGTCGAGGTTAGTGATTGACAGAGTAATGTTTATATTAAATATATAAATGAAGATGCTATAACCTTTCTGACAGTACAACTATGGTTCATGTTTCTAACATAAAATGCTTCTCCCCATACAGTGCATCACTGCATACATTAGATCTCAAAAGACTCATTTCTATGGCCAAAAAGCGATTAATACCTGGTACTTCAAATGCAAGCTTATCACTTGCATAAGTTTGTGCTGTGGAAGGCTGTGTTTATAGCTTGTTATGCGTAGAATCACCAATAATCTCCAGAAGAAGTCACAAAACTCATGCTCAACTATTCTCATGGTTTTAGCCAGGATTACCAACCAGAAACTTAAAAAAAAAACGACAATTCAATTCCAACAGTTGAACCTATTGATGAAGAAACGAAAGATTGCAAGTGATGCAGGTCAGATGGAACACTAATCCTGCCAAAAGCCTGTGTTGAGACATTTTTTCCAGCATTATCACAGACAAAAGGGGTACCTTTCTAATGCAAAGGACTAGGTGTTTTAGTTTCAGCTCATGCCCTAGCATGTACCCTAGCTTATGCCACAAAATCTACAGCCTCTACAAAGGTGGACAAACTACAAACCAACAACAAAACTAAACCACCAAATGATAAGATCATTCCATTGGAGCAAACATAGTGTTTCTCTCTAATGCTCAACAACAATGAGAATGAGAGATGAGCTCTTGGTTTCTTGGTTAACATTATTCATCAATCATCTAGTAGTGAATTCGTCAACCATAGTTCTAGTATCCATAACATCAACCTTAAAGCTTCAAATTTTCAATATATAAATAGGCTATAAACTAGGGATTCTTCAAAAACAAGTTTTGAGGCCACCAACATCAAGGTACATAGAGGGGTTGATGTGTATTTGATTAAATGCCAATCCCATACCCTCATACATGATAGAACCCATTGGAAACATTGCAATCCTGAAATCTTAAACACTGTTAAGCCTGTTGAATTTGGAATGGGATAAAAAAATCTACTTTTTTGCATTTGAAGTCCGATGAGGTTGGAACCACTCTCAAACATCATGAAACAATTAATGGTAATGTTAACAATTTAAGTAAAAGTTGACATTCTACATTCTCCTTATATTTCATTTTCTATCATTTTACTTTAAGAATTTAATATGACCATTTAATGCTACTGATGATTACTAAGGTTAGGTTTTTTGCTATTAGAGTAGGTTTTTCCTCATTTATATAGCATTAGTATGGACCTAGGGTGAGTTTCCCCCCCACCCATAACATAACTTTTTGGTTTTTTTAAAGAACAATTGAAAAAAAAAGGAGGAAGCGTTTTTTTTTTGCAAGGAAGCGAACTTCCTAAAAACAATCCCAAATGGAAGCATATAGGAAGCGAGCTTCCCCAACACTTCCTGGATGCTTCCTTTAGAAGCTAGCTTTAGGAGCGGGGGCAAGGAGGGGGGGTGCTTCCACGCAACATAGGGTGAGCTCTCTTATATAGGAGAAAATATCGACCTTCTCTACAATAAAATAATAATAAAATGTACAACACCCTAAATATTCTAGGGATCCTCCACAAATGAGCAAAAAACGACAAATATGCTTAGTCCTCAACAAACCCTCAAAGAGAGAGGGCACCCCCATCAAATCATGGTCAATATGTGGTAAATTGTACAATATATGGCTTAAGAAAAAGACAACCTTCTGATAGTGTTTCTCTCCAATGCTCAACAACAATGAGAATGAGAGGTAAGCTCCCTTATATAGGAGAAAAGTTCAACCTTCTCTATGATAAAATAATAATAAAATGTCCAAAACCCTAGATCCAACCTAGGTATCCACCACAAATGAGCAAAATACATAAAATAATGTTTAATCCTCGACAAGCCCTTAAAGAGAGAGTGCGTCCCCATCAAATCATGGTCAATATGTGGTAAATGGTACAATATATAGCCCAAGAAAGAGGGCTCTCCATCATAAATGGTGTAAAAAGGCATGCAAGGCAAAATTACATTGCAATACTTAAACAGCAATTCTGGATTTTTTAACTTTCTCAATATTTATTGAATTTTCTATTATAACCTTTTTGGAAATCCCGTGGCCATTCTGCATCCAACAATGTTGAGATGGCACAATTATGAGAACTCTGCCAAAAGATAATTGCTCCTAAAGTTAGGATACCTTCTCAAGTGTGCTAGAAACATCACCACATGTAGTGCTTCAAGTATAGGTGTCTAACGATCATCCAACATACCAATCAAGTCATAGCATGTGTAAATAAAATCTCTCTAGTGTAATGAGGTTAACTATCATCAAAGCTTAGGCAAATGATCATCTAATATGACAATAATACACAAAATATAAGTTACAAACTCACTTTGTCTAATAACTCAATGAAAATAATTTACCTATCTAAGTCTAACATTAGTGTAACTCTTAAAATCCTTTTACATGTGTTGGTCCTAAGACTACAAGCATAGCTTAGCCTACCTAAGTCTAGTGAGGGTGTATGAAGTGAAGTACGTACATGAGAAGAAAAGGGGTCTTTGTGAAATAATCATTCTAATAACATGAATGTGTTGGTCTATCCTTAGCTTTCAGGAGTTTGGATTTTTAAGATTTTTCTTCGAAATGTATGCCTAGGAAGTGTTATCATGGGTCATCCATCATCGTGCCTTCATATTGGGATCCTTTTATTTTCATTTTTACTTTGATATTTCATTTACTTGCATTTCATTTAGCCCTTTCATTGGCTTAGTCCATTTTTCTTTAGATATGGCATAGTCAACCTGGAACAAGGGAACTTGGCTTTTGCAATGGGGAATATCTCCCATGCTATATGCATTTTTGCATTTAAATTATCAGCAAAATCTTTTATTTGGAGAGTACAAGACTATTTTAGCTTTATTTGAGGCATTCATACATTGGAATAGTAATGAGACCATGTATTATTAACAAGGATAGATCATTCACAAAGGGAAAATATGAAGGGGGTGGGTGAATCAGCTAGTGAGATGAAGAATGGCTTGGTAAAATGTGATGAGATGGATGAAAATTACTTGACTTAGTTCACCAAGGTACAAAGTAACCTCGCACTAACACACTTATGAAGCTAGAAGAACCATAATAAGGTTAGACTAAGAGAAATAAACAATTTAAGTATACGGGTCATCATAAAGCATATATTTAACATCTCATGCTAACATACTGTCATATCAGAAAACATGCAAAGAATAAATGAAGGTTAGGTTAGAAAATATCATTTCACTAGAGGATCAAGCACTGTCTCCAACTAGGCATATCAAAACATATGGACCATCTGACAAAGTTGAAGGACCTTTGACCAATGACCAATGGTGGGATCATAGATCTCGCATCAAAATATCTTATCAAAGCCTTGAGGTTGCTCAATGTACACTTCTTCCTCAATTATCCCATTGAGGAAAGTTGTCTTCACATCTAAACTAAAGACACCACTGCTCTAATGGAAGTGTACCTGAAAACTAGAGCAAATGTCTCCTTGTAATCCACTCCCTCTTTTTGGGAGAATCCTCTCACCAAAAACCTTGCTTTGTACTTTTCTATGCTGCCATCAACCGCATGCTTGATCTTGTAGAGCCATCTGGAAGTCACCACTGACTTCCCCTCTAGTCTAGGCGCAATGTCCCAAACAACATTCTTCAAGATGGAAGTGTACTCCTCCACCATGGCATCCCTCCAAACCTGTTTGTTTGCTACCTCCTGAAAACTGGAAGGCTTGGAATCTATGATGTTGCCCATCAATAAAGTAGTTCGAAAACTTGTTTGGAGGTTTTTTCCCCTAGATGAGTGCCTAGGAGCCTCAACATGCTCCTAAGCATCTCTCAATGTCTGAGTGAAGCATCGAGGTCTCCTGATAGAACTAGTAGGAGATGGTGGTTCTTCCTTTGCATCTAAAGGATACTGCCCTAAACTGGAAGTTGCTAGTAACCCTAGATCAACCTTCAGAGTTTCCTTCTCTTCATCCTTTGTCACTAGCAATAACTTATGAGACTTCATGGATGTAAAGTATTCCTCGAACTTTACATCCCTGCTTACAATTGTCTATCTCTCCCCTAGAATATAGATCTTTCAAGCCCTTGAATTCTCACTATAGCCAACAAATAAACCCTTCCAGTTGGAGGGCTCCTACTTGGTACTCTTCTCCACTAGTGTATGAATGTAAATTTGATAGCCAAAGATGCAGAAAACACTCATCTCCAGCTTCACACTAGTGAATGCCTCCTTTGGTATCTTGTCCCCCAAAACCCTATGAGGACACTTGTTCTAGATGTATATTGTTGCATTGCATGCTAATGCCCATAGAAACATCGACAAATCCAGTCATGTATCATGGCCTTAGCATCCCCTATTATGATGGATTAGTTCTCCGCTTTGCAACCCCTTTTATTGTGGGTTGTACGAAACAATGAACTTCCTCTTAATTCCTACTTCCTTGCAAAAATCCTCGAAATTAATGGAGGTATACTCACCCCCATTGTCAGATCTCAAAACCTTGATCTTCTTCCTTGTCTAGTTCTCCACTAAAGCCTTGAAATCGTGAAACTTGTTGAAGACTTCATCCTTGGGCTTCAAGAGGTAGATCCATGTTTTGCGAGAGAAGTCATCAATGAAGAAAACATAGTACATGCTTCCTATGATTGATGCTACTGACATCAGTCCACACACATCCAAATGCACTAGATCTAGGATCCCCTTGTATCTGTGCCCACTGCTTGGGAAAGCATGCTTGCCATGCACACACCTTATTGCTCAATGTTGAACTCTAGACAACCTTTTACAATCTCCCTCAAAATAGGCAACACTTGGTGATGCATGTACCCCATCCTCTTGTGTCATAACTCGCACAAGTTCTCTATGTTATGAACTAGGGATCAAACAGGTTCACCTTGTAATATGTACAAATTGCTCTAACCCCAATCACCTGTGTTGATCATGAACTAGACTCCTTCGGTCTATGAGGACTTGTTGGTTCGTGAACTCTACTACATAGCCCTTGTCTTCCATGACCGACACTGAAAGTAGATTCTTCTTGAGACTTGGAGCAAACAACACGTCATCAAAATCTAACGAGTTAATTGATTAGAGTTGGAAAGGAATGATATTGACTCATGTTACTAGATACTTGGCATCATCACCAAACTCAACCTAAACTCTTGAGACGTGCTCTATTAGACTTGAGAATAATTCTCGAGCTGATGTCTTATGCCTCTATACTCCATTGTCCACATACCATGCATTTTTGGTAAGTGTGATGGTGTTGAAAGTTAACTCTAGATGCCCTTCCTCATGATTTTGTGTTTTTACATGGGGAGGACGCAAGTTGTGTTTCCCAAGCATTTTTTAGGTAAAGAGACTTTATGTTTTTAAAGCGATTTGTACTTTTTCATTTAAATAAAAATTAATAAATGAGCAAAGTATTTAATGTGCATTATTTTTAACGTGGGTTTATTTGCACATTTAATGAGAGCTCTAGGATCTAACTCGTGCTAACCATTGATCAAAGTCAGTTATGGAAGTTAGGATTTTCTTGAAATATGAAAAAAACAAATACATACTTAGGAAAGAGAAGAAAACAATTGAGAGAGAGAGAAGTAAAATCTTGGAGAAGATTTATGTTGATTGTGAGAGTTGCTCATCAAGGCAAAACAAGGACATGATTCCCAAGAACATTTACTGTAGCACATTGAACCGTACAACCATACCATACAGTCATTGTTGCAGACCATACTAGCTTAGATATCGAGGTAGATTGCAGGCACAAATTTTGAGACAGTTGGGGTCAAGTTCTGGAACGAATCTCAAGGTTGTTTTTGCATTTAATGTTAGGCAGAAACCATACAGCAGAGTACAGTCTATACCTAGCATAGAACCTGAGAAATTGCAGTGTACAACTCATGTGTGGGATGACTGTGAGTAGAATCTGGCACAATTTTCAATGTAGACTTGAAGTTGCAGATAAGTGGGTTTCTGAAGTGTTTTTTCCTTGATGTTGTAAGAGAGATTCTAAGTGTAGAATTCCTGAGTTTTACTCCCATAATAAAAAATTATTTCTCTGGGTTTTCCTCTATTGAGGTTTTGCCCTGGGCATTGCCCTAAATTTCTGTGTCAATCTTCATTTTCTGTTTCTAAGATCCTATTCTTTGAATACTAAGTGTTTGTTGTTCAAGATCAGTAGTTGGCATTTTCAGTTTATTAAATGCACAGTAATCTACTTCAAACCTCAATTGTGTTCAAAGTGTTTGAAAAAAAGTTTATTAGAGAACTTTGGTGTTTGCCACTGAAATTCTTCACTTGGAAGAGAGGCAATATATCATCATAAATCCTTCTTGAACTTGGAGGCAAACCGGTTCGTCTGAGTTCCAAATGAGGTTGCTACCTAGTGTTGATGCTACCCTTTACCCTTCCTTCTTCTCCAGACATTGTGATGCATATGGTTGTTCTTATGACATATGAAGCACTTAATGTTACTCAAGTCCTTCTCCCCTGACTGTGAGGCTAACTCCTCACTCTTTACCTTACCCTTGCTAGGTCCTTTACCTCATCCCTTCTTTGCCTGACCAATGAGGGCATGCTCACAGTCACCTCCCTGTCTATTGGCCTTTGACTCCATCTGAGTCTCCTCCTGGATATAGCCATCCCAAAGTCTTTCCCATGAGAGAAGGTTCTACCAAGCGCAAAAACCCTGGACAAATCTTTCCCATTAAGGTGGGAAGCCATTCAATGCCCTGTCTACCAACTCTTTGTCTTCAATCTTCTCCCCAACTGCTACAAGCTAATCACGGATCTACGTGACCTTCATCAGGTAACCGATGACATTATTTGATCTAGTCATCTCAACAGATCTGAGCCTGTTGTGCAATATCATCATCCGATTAATGTTCTCGCTCTAGTAAAGGATAACTAGAGCATCGAACATATCCTTTGTTGTCTTCTTCTCAAATATATTAGGGATCAGATGATCCTTTATATCATCGATGATCATCCACTTGGTTCTCACTTCTTTCTTCTTATGAGCTGCCAAAAGCTACAAATTTATTGGCAAAGCCACCACATCCTTGACGATATCCTAGAGGTCATTCTCTTCTAATAGAAAAGTTACCCTAACTTTCCATGAAAGGAAAATTGAAGCACCATCCAATCTGTCTCCAAACCTAAGGCTAGTTGATGCCATCTTTGATCTGCACACAAACTCCTACTCTTCTAATCTTTGGAATTAGAGTTGTTTTGATAACTTGTAAATTTTCCTTGGCCTAAGTGAATTTCATCCTTATGTTTTCAAATAAACAAACTTTAATTTGCACAAATTAATTCTTCACATTGCAGTATTCACATAGTAGGAAAATGAACAACAAAAGCATAAAACAATTTACACACATCTACTCCTTCAAATCAACTCTTCATTAATACTTCAAAGCTTACAAGGAAACCTCCACAACTGCCAATGACATGTAGTTATTTGGTACACTCGAGCAAAGCAAAACTGCAAACATACAAGAGAAATATGCCCACCGAAACTAAAAAACTCGCCTGCAACCTTACGGCCTACTGTATAGTCGTCTATACAGCTGTACAAACCTGTATGTAAACTATACAAAATCTATACAATTATACGGATAGGGCCATATAGATCTGTACAATCGTATGGATAACCTATTTCTGCTAACTGCAAGTTGAAATCTACCTGGCTACTTGACTAGGCTTCTCTCCAGTGCTCTAACTAATGTTTTAAAACTTGAAGTCAAAGTTGAAGTCAAACTTGGACTTGGTCGTGACTTGAACCAGTTTGATTTCAATCACTGGGTTTTTTAAAACATGCATAAAAATTCAAATTTTCAAGGGAAAATTTTATTTTAAAGATTCCAAACCATTAGAGACAAAATGGGCAAAGTCTACTCATGTATATACCATGTAAGGGTGAATATATCAAAATGGCACCAAGTGCAATACATAATAAACGAGGCTGTAATGGCCTATAGAATCCAGAAAACATGTTATGCCTACAAGGCTACAAGATAAACATGATCAAGCATCAGATATCAAAGTGATCAAACTCATCACCATTGTTGGAAGTGGAAATGCCATGCTCAACATCAACATCTGGCTCGGACTCCTCACCCTCATTGGACTTCTTAGGAACATCTACAAGAGCTATAGTAGAAGCAAGACTATGTCGTCGATGGCTAGTGCTTGGCATGTCTAGATCTATGGCTGCACCACCTACTGCTGCTAGATCCGCATCCAAATCAACCCACCACGAGTCCTCTGCATCAAAATCATGATCATGACCAAACTCTGTCGGTTGAGACTCCTCTACCCATTCTGAGGTTGGATCGATATCATCCAACACAATGGGATCTATATTAGGTCTCCTGTTCAATAGTTGCTTGCACCTTAGTCGGAGGTTGTACCACACAAAGACGAGATCATTTAACCATTTTTGTGCCAAATAGTTTCTCTTCTTCGTGTGAATCTGCTCAAAGGCCAATTAATTGCGCTCACACCCAGATGCATTGCAACTTTGACTCAAGACTCAAATTGCAAACTTTTGCAATTGAGGACATTGGCTACCAAATGACTCCCAAGTCCCACCAATGTGCTACAAAGATGTTAATTCAAGAAATTATATTATGAATTTGGCTAAAACTTAATAGTTAAAGTATTTAAAGATTAAAATTTAAACAACTAATTTAATAAAACTTTAGAATTGTTTACTTGGTTGGTCCACATTTCTCGCAATCTCTTTCAGATTTTTGCCAAAGGTACCTGTGGCTCTAGTGAAGGCACTGATCAATTGGTGTGTCTCTCGTTGCTCACTCTCATTAGGGGCCATGCGCTCTAGCAACTCATACAATCCATCTTTGACCTCCCATGTTTGATCTTCTCCCAACTGAGCTCTATAATGATACTTTGGGTTCATGAAATACCCAGCTGCATGTATAAGGAAATGGAGTTGATTGTTCCATTTGTTATCAATGATCTCCCAAATAGGCCCATCCTTAGCTACTCTATCCATGTAAGCTACCCTTATCTATTCCTTTGACCAATCCATAGCCTCATATATGTAAACCATGGCCAATTTTTCCCCATCCACCAACCGCAACACCTTAACAAGCGACTTGACAATTTTCACAATCTTTGTTGCTTTTTTCCAAAGTGAGGTCTTATTAACCTTCTTTTTTATGTCTTTTCCATCTTGTTTGCAAGGCCACTGAGATGCATTCCATTCATCACATGAAAACATATTTTGCAAGTTTTTAGATTGGGAATAAGAGATTGCAACTTGAGGAAATGAGTTGCAAATCTTGTGATGACAAGCCTAACAAATTCCCTTCCCTTAGTCTTTTTCCTCATTAAGTTTAACACCCATGAGTGGTTGTAGATGTATTTTGCAATGCTCTTTGCATGCTTTACAATATTCTTGATCTAATCCTATTTTCCTA
The DNA here is from genome assembly GCA_001517045.1 of Pseudotsuga menziesii. NCBI lineage: Eukaryota > Viridiplantae > Streptophyta > Pinopsida > Pinales > Pinaceae > Pseudotsuga > Pseudotsuga menziesii. The sequence continues at coordinate 577,292 of LPNX011077309.1, read as the reverse complement.
TATCTTCAAGCATGAGGACTACGCAATGTACAACATATGGGGTCCAAACTATGGTTGTGTGTTTGCTCTCTAACATCTTACCAACAAGAACATAGTTAAAGGTAGGAATTCTAAGCTCTCAGGTTGTCATGTTCATCCATCATTTTGTTTCCATTTTGGCGAAGATAATGGTATGTATTCAGTTCATCCTTGATGTGGTTTTGTCCTGGATTATCTACAAGGACAAAGGAAGAAAAATTGGCATGAATCATATGCTTAGGTGGCTACATTGGTGGTATGATTTCACTTGACCCTTTTTTGTTATCGTAATTAGAGTAGGTAGGTATACTTTCAGTTGAGTTCAGCATCTATTGTTACCCATGCATTGCACTTGTTTTTATTTCATTTTGAGTTATTTGCATTTCATTTTGAACAAGGTAGGACAGAAGTGTCTGCCTCCAATGCATTTGATCTATTTGTTGTTAGATGTGTATGTAGGTCTGCAGGTACCTAGAAACTCCTAGGGGGTTCTCATACACTCCCTATAAGAGCACATGTCTCACAGGTGGAGACAGTTGATATGCCTCAGAGCTACTGCACCATTCCAGCAGGGCCAAACCTAGAGCAAGGGGTTTAAATTTTTTTGTAAACGCCAAAGTGGGGTTGTATTGTATGGATATTTGGATTAGGGGTTGTTGTCCCCATAGATTGGTCATGGCAAGCTCCCTTGTTTTCACCCTTAGGAGTACTTGGCTTTGTGGCATGGCCAAATGCCCCTTCGGTGTGTGGATCTCCCCACAATGCACGGCTTTAAGCCCATGGGTTGGTGTCCGGGACTTCTATGGGTGACCCACTAGGGCACATGACCACCTTGGTTTTTATTATGCAGAAGTCATTGCATCTTGTAAAGTGTTGTTGTCCCTTGTCTAGCACACCTCCTTCACCCACTTGGACCTCATTTTAGCATAGAAAAACCCCTCCTCTAGCATTTTGGCCTATGATGTCATCCTTACAAAATTAAGCCTACATGCTTGGAAAGAGGGGCGTTGTGGGATAAAGCACTTCTAGCCTCTAGGGGTTAGTTGGGGCATTACGTCCCCCTTTGGCTCACTATTTCATCAAGTGAAGCCTTGTTTTAGTCTTATTCGCTATTTTATGTCTATTTTAGGGCTTAGTCCCCAACATGTGGGAGATTTACCCTAAAAATATTTAAATTTGTTTTAAACTTTATTAAACTTGTAAGCTCAAAAAATTTAAAAGGTTGAGGATGAAAAGTATAAATACATCAACTCACCTTCAATGTAAATCATCAAGACAAAGGTTCTATTATGTATTATTTTCTCTTTCTCCTACTTTTTGAGCTCTTGATGTGATGCGCACTTCTCTTGGATGTTTTTTACTAGCTTGAAGGATGAATGAAGATGGTTTCTAGGGTTTAATTTTGAACATGCTACAGGTTGATGCTATACTAGTTGGAAGAACTCATGCACAAGAGTGACCTAAGGTCATCTCCTTGCTCACTTCTTGTTAAATGTTGGCAAGTTATGCTCCTAGCTAGATTAAATGATGCTTTTATGGTGCATTTTGTTTATTGGTTGGGGATTTTGTCAACATTTTTTCAACTTTTATATGAAAAGAATGTCCTTGGGAGTTCTCTATTGCTTATTAGGGCCTTGGACTTCTTCATTTGCCTTAGTTAGTATCTCCTACCTGTTACGTTGCACCTCTACCCAGTGCACCTTCAGATGTGCCCAGGGATAGAGAGGCCATTTTTTCGACTAGAAGGGGTGTTATTCGGCAGTGGTGGTCATGGTTAGGCCCTTTGGTCCTTCCTTTAAAAGTACTATGGCTTAATGGCACTATTGACTACCCTTTGTTGGGGTTTTTAACCCTAGGGTTGGTGTTTGGCACTCCTAAGAGTTGATCACTGGGTCACATGACCCCACACCTTGTTTGCTTGCTCTAGTGGCCTTTGCTTCAGCTACGAGACCTTGGTCTCCCTTCACAGCCACCCCCGACACCCTCCTTGCCTTTCATCTATCTGGCGCCTTCTCTCCTGGGTCTCCTTCCTCAAGTGGACGTCTCCTTCCTCCTAGGACATACATGCTGCTTTCAGGGGGGCGTTGAGGGATTTTACAGCATTCACAGGGTTAGATGGGGTATAATGCCCTCCCTCCAGCTCACTCTAGCCTTTCGTTCAAAGTGATTTGCTCATTTTAGCAGTTTTTGGCACCTAGGGGGAAAATACCCCAGGTAGCCTACTAAGCCTACTTTAGGCTATTTTTATATTATTTTATGTTATAATTTTAAGTTGACATTTTAAAACTTCAAATTGACTTTTTAAGCCATGCAGGCTTGGACAATTTGTAAAAGCGAGTGTGAGAGGCTATAAATAAACCTCTCCTCACTTCATTTTAACACAAGACAAGTGGGATTAAACACTATGCACTTATTCTACCCAACTAGGGCTCTTTGAAGTGAGGCGCCTCCTCTTGAGGAAGATATTTCTAAGTTTTGATGGCAAATTCTTGAAGTTTCTTTGGTTCAATGCTCTTGCAAAGGTGATGTTGTGATTTGTTGGTTAAGCACGTGCACAAGGAGGTATCCATGGCTTTTCTTGATCTCTCTTTGTTAATTGTTGATGAATGATGTACGTTTATGGATTGAATGGTAGCCATTATTGTTGCATTTTGTCTTGGCTAGATCTTTCGTCAACTTTTAGTCACCTTGGTTTATAGAAGTACTTCCTTTTAGGAGTCCTTCTAGGGTTAGAACCTTAGGACTTTAGGGTTAGTTGTAAAACTTAGGTGAAGCTTCTCAAGAGGTAGGTTAGTCACTCCTTAGATGCCCTAGGTTAGGGTAGGGTTTTCCCCCTTTGTCCCAAAATCTCTCTTCTTTGCAAAACCTAGCATCTAGGGTTAGTTTCTCTTGGATTTGCATGTGTAAATTTGTATTTTCATGGTAGAATTAGGGTTAGAAGTAGGTCTGCAATTTTATGTTAAAAACCTTAGAAAATCAAAAAATTAATTTTTCAATTTTTTGGCCTTCCTAAAATTTTGGCCCTCTCTCCTTCAATTTTTCCCTGCCCTATTTGTCCCTAGAAACCCTAGGGCGAAATTTTTGGAAGCCCTAAAATTTTTAAAAAGTATAAATAACCTAAAATCTGCCCTAAAACCCTAAAAGCAGTCCTGAAATTTACCCTAAACCTACCCTTCTTCTCCCTTTTAACCCTTGCTGTCCTAATTTCTAGCTCAGGCCTGCTCCCTACCTCCCCTTCTCCCCCACGGCCTCACTTTCCTCCACCTCACGGCCTTCCCTCCTTCTACATCCACCATCCCACGGCCACACTTCCTCTTCTTTTTCCACCCTCGGCGTTACCCTAAACAGTCATAAGATTTCCCTTTCTCCCACTTCCACCTCTCGGGCCTGCTGCTAGGGCTGCAGCAGCCCTTCCTTTGGGAGCTCCGCCACCATTTAGGGCCTTTCTCACCCCTCGGTCTGCTGGTAAAGGACCATCCTCTCCTCCTTGGTCTGTACATAACCACAGACAGTCCTATAAAGGACTGTCACAGCCCTTTTCAATGGCTGTAACAGCCCTTTGGAGTACCTAAATAGTGTTATTCCATAGATTCTCAGCCCTACACAACAAACACATCAAAAGTTGGTTAGAAGATTGGCTATTTGCGAGATTTATTATTAAATAAAGAACTGATTTTTACCTTTTTTGCATTATTATCAGACTGTATATGCACACATGGTTTGGATATAACCATAATTTAAACTCTGAAATATTTCTAACGATCGCTTAAACTTTGTTTCAGACCTTATTTGCAAGCAGTTTCATAATCGGTTTATGTTCATGCTATACACTGTTGAATGCATAAAGTAGTGAGTGTGCTTGAAATGCTAACAATCTATATATGAACATATGCTTGGGTGATGAATGGCTACTGCTGTCACAAGTTTTGTTGTATGAAGGATTTACTTTTTCTATTGATAATGAGCACTTGTGACTTACTGCTTCTACCTTCATTTTGTTGGCTATACTTGTAATGAATGACACATCAAACTTGTTATTACTCATTGGAATTAATTGGATAATCAAGTGAATGGCACTCCACACTTGTATGACATATGCATGAACTAAGACTGAAATTGGTTATTTGTTTATCCTTGGGTGAATGTGTTGCTGCACTTACACTAATCATATTCACACTCGTACTATATTTTCTTCATTCCTTGAATTGACTGCAATAAGGCAGTGGTCACTAACCATCTTCAGAGAAGACATTATTTGGTGTTTTACTGTCCGTACAGACTCACATTAGGGCTCTCCCCTAGGAAGTTTCAACTTCCAAAGTAGTTTGGGAAGAGTGGCTAAGGTGACAGTGGTCACTCTCTCCCTCATATGTTGGACGGTGACTAGCCCTGCTAATTCATCCAATAACACTACCAAACCCTAGAGGTTGCTAGGTGATGCCCTAGCTTGCAAGTGTTGAAAGATATTTCAAGAGAGGGATGTTGATCATTGATCTCTCAATGCCCTAGGGATTGAGACAAAAATCATATCCCTTTGCTTGTCATTTAATTACTCTTCTTTTCATCAATTTATTTGTATTTCATTTGCTGCAATTTTATATATAAAACCCTAAAAATCTGAAAAATCTTTAAAAACCCTAAAAATCTGAAAAATCCTAAAACAACCTAAAAATCTGAAAAAATACAAAAATACTTGCAATTTAGTAAATCTGGTCCACCCTACAAATTCTCCCTACTGGATTTATCCATAGATCTCTGAGGGCGTCCTCTTTTACCTTGGTGAAAACCCTTAAAAATATAATTTGCTGAAAAAGCCCTAAAAATCTAATAATTCCAAAAACCAAAAACATATGTTCACTGATAATTCTGGTCCACCCCTTAAATTCGCCTTGGCTGATTTATCCATAAATTCTTGAGGGCATCGTAGTCTGACCTGTGTGTCAAAAAATCTGAATTACAATGGGTTTTACAACTCTATTTAAAACTTAATATCTGCAGACTTATTTTTGCAGATCTAATTATACCATCTGGTTACCACCTGTTTATCTTCCCTTCTGGGCCGCTGTCTTGGGATGTGAAACTATATTACAGTATTGGTTTTACTAATATTTACCAGACAGGATTAAGTTAACTCTTGTTTTATGATCTTGTGTGTCTTTATTATTCATGGTTGACTCCAAACAAGGCACCGATCTCAGCTATAAGGTTAGCAGAGGGGTATTTGCAGGTTATTGATTGCAGGTAATCATTTTTTCATAAGGGACTCTCTCCTAGGTTAGAAGCAGTGTTTTAAAAACCAGCCGAGTCCGAGTCCGAGTTGGCCGAGTTGACCCCCGGCCGAGCTGACTCGGCCTGCAACTCGGCTCGGGTGGCCAATTTTATACTTAGTCGGCCGAGTTGGGTCCGAGTCGGCCGAGTTAGGGTCCGAGTTGGCCGAGTCGGTCGAGTTGACCGAGTTGCAACCCGAGTCAGCGGAGTCAGTTGTGGCAGACACCCACAAGAATGCAGACTCCAAAATAACATGTTTATTTTTTATTTTTAAGATTTTTTTTATTCTAACCATAACCTGAGGCCATAAGATGACCCCCTGCCCCTCTATTTGGCTCACACTTCTGCTGTAAGATGTTTGTGAGCATTTGGCATTATTGTTGTTTGGATTCATGGAGGCTTGGAGGAGTGTCCAACAATGAAGAACAATCAACATGATTGGAGGAGTTGGACTGTTGGAGACCGATTTTCTGTTACCTAGATGTATGTTAGCTTCCAGCTAGCCATTGTTTCGTTTTTTCTCATTAAATTGACAAATATCAGTCCTGTTTTCTATTGTTTGCTGCCACATTGAAGGTTTGAAGGTGCCAGCGTTTGAACTTTGAAGTTACAGCATACAGCATGAAGGTTTGAAGGTTTGAACTTTGAAGTTTAGACAGCCTTACAGATTACAATTATAATTTAGTTACACATTATACATTATACATTAGGCTGTAATACAATTATAATTTAGTTGAACAACCTACATGTATGTATAATGTAGTTATAATTTATAAATTACAATTAAGTTTTAATTTTTATAACGTAGTTATAATTATAACAGCCTAATGTATTACAATTATAATGTATAATATATAATGTACATTGTATAGTTATAATTATACATTATACAGTACCCTTCGTGCAATTTTGATATGTTCACCCTTATATGGTATATATATGATCATACTTTGGATGTTTTGTCTCTAATGCTTTGGAATGATGGATTATAATCTTTAAAATATATTTTTTCTTTAAAAATTAAATATTTTACATGTTTCTTAGTAAATCGAGTCATTAAAATCAAACCGGCCGAGTCATTGCCGAGTCATTGCCGAGTCCGAGTTGACCCTCGGCCGATTCCGAGTCCGAGTCCGAGTTTTAAAACATTGGTTAGAAGTTACCCAAAGAAGTTAAGAAGCTAGAGTAAGGTGGCATTGGGTCCAGCCCCCCTTATATGCTTACGTCATTGGCATAAGACCATACTAAGTTTGCTATGAAAAGGACTGCTAGTTTGATTGGTAACAAATACAATAAAAATTTGAGAAAACGGCCACCAAAACAGCTCCATGGGCACAAGTAACAATGAGATGGACAGCAACTCCTTCAAGCTGGGTTGTAGCCTCCTCAATTAGATGCCAAATCCATTACTAACAATCCAAGAAGATTGCCCAACAAGCTCCAAAACCTCTAACTGCTCAAGCTGCAATTCTGCTCCAAAACCTCCAAATGCTCAATGAAGATGGTGTGAGGGAAATAGAGGGTGCGAGGGTCTCCTTATATATTAGAGTTAGGGTTTAGGCTCTTAGGTCTGATTCAAAAAGTCAAATTTTAAAAAAAATCACTTTTACCCTCCATGCATGCGCTCCAGTCTGTGGGAGATCACCCCGACCGAGTTCATGCGGATTAGGTTAGTTTGGTATTGAACCAGCCGAATCAGGGTTTGACTCAGTCAGTTCGTTACTAAACCGATTGAGTCAAGGTCTAACTCGGCCAGTTCGGTACCAAACCGTCCGAATCAGCCGATTTGGTGATTGGTATGGAAACCATGCCAATCAACTCGATCAAACCGAGCAGTTCCGAGTCCAAGTCGCCGGTTTTTAGAACATTGGCTCTAACTCTGCTCTTCTACTGAGTTCACCTTCCGACCAACTTGTCTTCAAGCAAAGAATGAACGTGTCTTTACCCTCTACTTTGACCTACCTTTATACTTTAGCTGAAGACCTAATCTACCAAAACCCTAATCTCACGGTGAGATCTACGGTTGAGATTAGCCTAAATCACTAATACAATAAAATGCACTTTATTAGACTCAACAACTAATTAAGAATGTCTTCCCCAGAGGTACTTCTTATCCGGGAGACAAAAATGGAGGAGCCTGAGACCATCCAGGCTAGCAAAAAATTTTGGAAAAAGGGAGAAGGCAGAGCCGTAAGCGCTAGGGGAGCTTCAAGAGGGATAGCCACCTTCTGGAATTCCTCATCGCTCGCTCTCCTTGATGAATACAGCACCACTCACTGGTTGTTCACGAAATTGTTGCATAAAGAATCGGGACATAAGGTAAGCCTTGTTAATATCTATGCCCCTGCCCTTCTTGGGGAGAAAAAAAGAATGTTGGGAAACGCTGAACTCTTTCCTAGCTTCTAATAATCATGAAAATCTTGTTCTCGCTAGTGATATGAATGTCACTCTCGCCCTTTGGGAAAAGAAAGGAGGATCTCCTGTAAGAGATCCGGCAAGGGAATGGGTGGAAGACATTATGCTGGACTGGGATCTGGATGATATCAAACCCACCTCCGGCAAATTCACCTGGTCCAATAAAAGAGTGGGACCGGGGCACATCTCAGCACGGCTGGACCGGTTCCTAGTTCATTCCTCTTTCCTCACGCTGGGCCTCTTCGCTTCCTCTGAAATTCTCCAAGCATGCACATCGGATCACAAGCCTATCTTGCTCACTCTGTCCACAGGTGAAAAGATGGGACCGATCCCATTCAGATTTAGCCCCCTTTGGGTCTCAATGGAGGGATTCCATGACTTGGTTTCAGCGTCCTGGCAAAAGAACGTTTCGGGCTCTCCTTTCTTCATTTGGGAAGAAAAGCTGAGACGGCTCAAAGCTGAACTCAAAAATTGGGCAAAGAATCTGCCTTCCCCCATCCTAGAAAGGAAAAAAGCTCAAAGGGCGTTAGAAATTCATCAGCTTCAAATGGAGGCTGTACCAGCCATGTTGGAGTTGTTGAACGCTGAGATCGATTTTCAAAAGGAGCTTCACAAAGCCTTGAGAAAAGAGGAAGAATACTGGAGAATTAAATCTCGTAGTACCTGGCTCCAAGCAGGCGATAAGAACACGTCATTCTTCCACAAACAAGCTGAGTGCCGAAAGAACCATAATACTATCAGAGAGATTCATTCCCAGGGGCAAACCTTCAATAAAATGGATGATATAAAGCAGGCAGTGCACTCATTTTTTTAAAAATTGTATACTGAAGAGAATGCGATTCTTCCAAGGCAAGACCACTATCCGCTCTCAGCTGTCCCCACGTTGGTTAATGAAGAAGACAACAAAATGATGATTGCCCCCATAACTTCTGAAGAGATCAGCAAAGCTATTCATGGGATGAATCCTGGCAAAGCTCCCGGGCCTGACGGATTCACGGCGAGATTCTTCATTGCCTGCTGGGACATTATCCAAAAAGACCTGGTCAAAATGGTGAGAAAATCTCAGAATTGCAATAAAATAGGTGGGAGCACCAACTCCTCCTTCCTAGCTCTTATCACCAAAGAGAAAGGGGCTCAAAACTTCGCCAGATTCCGACCCATTTCGCTCTGCAATACTGGATACAAAATCATCACTAAAGTCATAGCAAACAGAATCAAAAAAATTCTTCCCAAGATCATTCCGGAGAATCTGGGAGGCTTCATTTAGGGCAGACATATTCAAGACAACATTATCCTGGTGCAAGAAGCAATTCACTCGAGCTGCCAAAGAAAGGAAAAAGGTATGATTGTCAAACTGGATCTTGCTAACGCTTTTGATAGAGTCCGGCTAAACTTTCTTTTTGTTATGATGCACAAGATGGGGTTTCATCCTCAACTGATTAGTTGGATCAAAGCTTGTATTTCAGGGCCCTGGATCGCCCCTCTGGTTAATGGAAGGCCTGCAGACTTCTTCCAAGCCACTAGGGGGATTAGACAGGGCTGCCCTTTATCCCCTTTGCTCTACGCCCTTCAAGCTTCGGTTCTCAGTTTCCAACTAGACAAGAGTCTTCAGCAGAGATCGCTGATAGGTCTTATGATCTCTCCGAGAGCTAAGAGAATTAATCACGCTCAGTTCGCTGATAGGTCTTATGATCTCTCCGAGAGCTAAGAGAATCACGCTCAGTTCGCAGATGACACCCTCCTCTTGGGCCATGCCTTTCTATCCACAGCTAGATCTTTCAAGAGAGAACTAGATGCTTATACAGAAATTTATGGCAGTGAAATCAGCTTGAGGAAAAGCAAAATATACGACTGGAACTGCCCTCCTAATGAAATGATTGACATTTCCAGGGTTCTGGAAATGGATGGAACCACCATGTGGGACTCCATCAAATATCTCGGAATTTCGCTTGTTAAAACAGCCTCAAGGAACAGCCTTTGGACGCCAATGATGGACAAGCTTAAGGCCAGGATCATGGCCTGGGGAACCAACTGGCTAAACAAAGCGGGGAAGCTTATCCTCATAAACTCTGTCCTTATTGCCATGCCTATCTACCAAGCTTCCATCCTCCTAGCCCTGAAAGGAATTGTGAAAGACATTGATAGACTCTTGAGAAAATTTCTCTGGGAAGGGGGAAGAAGCGAAGGTAGGAAAATGCATCTTATCAGCTGGGATAAGGTCAAAGCCCCAAAGATGGAAGGAGGGCTGCAAATCAGAGATGTGGCCACGCAAAATGTGGCCTTGGGAGGAAAGATTCTCTGGAAAATGATAAGTGGGAAAATCACCTGGAGCTCCAAAGCTCTTCGAACCAAATACTTCTTCGGTCATAAGGAAAGATGCCTGGATCGGCCCCCCCGTACCAGGAAAGGATCCCCCATCCTCTCTCTTTGCATGAAAGCCTCTAATCTGATTTCCTCCAATCTCACCTGGATTCCGGGGAATGGGAAAAAAATCAAGTTCTGGGATGACTCTCTTTTAGGACAGCCCCCTCTACAGCACCGGGAGGGGATGGCTAACATTAAAAATTGGCTTCACTCCGTAAGTAAAACCACCATTTGGGACCTTTCAGTTTGGAATACCGACGATACTTGGAAGAAATGGGACCTGGGGGATTTCCCTCAAAACTTGGAAAATGAAGCGCAATCCCTTTTGGACGCTCTTCAAGGTTTCACCCCTCTTTCGGCCAAAAAGAAGGATAAACTTGGCTGGGGCTCTTCGATAGGTCACTATTCAGCAGCTGCTGGTTACTCATCTTTGCTGGCTATCCCTTGGGCAGCCCCTGACCCCACTGTCTGGAGAAACCTTTGGAATCACCCCTCCCTCCCCAAAATTGATATTTTTTGCTGGTCTATTCTGCATAATAGCATCCTTACCTGGGATATTTTTAAAAAAAAGAGGATGGGAAGGGCCTTCAAGATGCCCGTTATGTGCCTGCCATGAGGAATCCTCTAACCATCTCTTCCTTAAATGCACCTTTGCTTTAGAGCTCTGGACTGTCATTCTTGGGCAACTGAACTTGGCCCCTCCCCCTGCTCTTTCTTCGATGTTTACATATTGGCTTGAGACAGCCCCTTTCTCCTTCACCAAGCTGAAGCTCTTAAAACATTGCTGGATGTGGGTTCCAAAAATACTATGCTGGAAGCTGTGGCTGGAAAGAAACAACAGGATTTTTAGGGACACGGCGAGGACTCCACACCAAGTAGCTCTCAAGGTGAAAGCGCTCCTGGGAGATCTGGTAGCTTCAAACTCCAACATTAACAATGAGGTAATCGCTGACAGAAATGAATACAAATGGTTTCATAATCTTGACTCTTCCCTTCTTACCAGAATCAAGAAAACTACCAAGCAGCACTCTCCCTGGGAAATAAGGCTGGAAGAGCTAGAGTTTATAAAGTGGAGATCCTCGCTGGAGAAGCATGTGCTGTATGTGGATGGGGCCTCGAAAGGGAATCCCGGATATTCGGAAAGTGGAGGTGTCTTACTAGACAGCTCAGGGAAAACTGTTCTCAAATTTTCCTGGGGGCTGGGCCAGAATACCAACAACATTGTAGAAATTTTAGCCCTCTGGCAGGGACTGTCTCAGGCTAGAAGGCTCTGCATCAAGAACTTGATTGTCATTGGGGATTCCAGCATCATTATTCAAGCTTTAAACCTGAAAAAGGCCCCTAAAAATACGGTTCTGGCCCATTACTTCCAGAAAGTCTTAAATCACCTTAAAGACTTTGATGTAATTAAGTTTTATCACGTCCTCAGAACCTTCAATCAAGGGGCGGACCATGAAGCTAATATTGGCACCTCCCTGAACAAAGGAGCTCTCCTTATCAATGGTATTGAGCACCATGACCCAATTCCCTAGCACGTTGGATGATGGGATAGAAAGGATCACCACTTATCCAGTAAATTCTAAAAAGCAAGGACGTTGTTATGATCTCTGGCAGATTTGAGGTATTGAAGATTGGGAGTCCTCATAGTATCCAGCTATCAAGAGGACAAAACATTCAGCCAGTCTCATGGCTCTATTTATCAGCTCTGAAGCTGCAGTTAGCTCCAATCGCAGTCCAATCGTGTCCATCATGGAGGAAAGAACCCAGCCCACGTTTGATGAAGAATTTGGAAAGTATCTTCACCGTAGCAGAGGTAGAAGGCAGCCACATCCTCTAATAAGACGCTTCAGTAAGCAGGGTGGCCACAGATCCTCTTTTTGCAAAGAAGGAAGCGCCAGTAAAGAACTCAGAGAAACCCAGTGATCATGGATTAAGCCTGATTGAAGATCGTGATCAGAAAAATGGAGACAAGCACGTTCTCCCATCAAATTGTGACTAGATTGGGACTGATCTAATATGCTGTTCCAGTTTATATTCTGTTTGAGGCTCTATGGAATTTTCTGTCTTTGCTTAGTTAAATCCAGGAATTTGCAAAGGGAGCGTCTAGCCCTGTATTACTGGGCAATTGTTGTAGTTGGATCTGAAAATATGGTTGTAAGGCCGCTGGCAGCCGTTTAGCCAGAATTTAATTCTAAAAGTCCCATAACCATTATTGTAAAAAAAAACAACTAATTAAAAAACTTCCACTTTATAAATCAAGTCAGTTACAACATATTTGACTTGGACAACTTCACACATTTGACACAAAACCAAAAGTTCATGTCCAATCTACAAACATCAACACTCCCATCATCCAATTGTATATCTCTATACTACAAACCTTTTTAGGGAGACCCTTTTGGAATCACCTTGCTCCTTATTTCCCTTTTCCCTAGTGAACCTTAACCCTAGGGAACACTCCCCTTGAATTGGAGAAGAGCCAACCTAAAGCGAGAAGGGGATAGGTGTGGTGGCATTGGACTGTTTTCCTTGGTTCCCCTTGGGCTAGTGCGCATCATTCGGACTTTAATCACACATGCTAGTTGGGAGGTAACAAATTGTCTGACAGTTTGTTGAGGATTTCTTTGCACATCCCGTAGTTTTGGGTTTTGCACAGCCTATCATCCACATTGAAAAGTCTATATAAAAAAATAAACAAGCATTTAGTTAAAGCCGATCTTGTAATAGAAGAATGAAAACATGTTCTCTTTTAACACAAACATTTACATGCCATGCACTTTCAGTAAACTTTTACTAATGACTTTAGCATATAATATCATTTCATACAAATATACTCCCCAGTGTATTCCTAAATTATAGATAATGTCTTAATATGTTAAATGCCATTTTAAACATAAAACAAATACCTTATACCTGCTCTATCACAGGACCATGAGCGTGGGAGGAGCTGGCCTCCCCCCTGCATGTTTGATGAATGGGAAACAGTGTCTAACACTGGCCTTAGCCCTTTTAGAGGAGCCCAAGCCCCACAGCCACCTTATCTTGCTGACACAGATCCTCTAGTTTCTGGATGGGGCACTCCCCCAGAGGACCATGACCAGAGTCCTCCTATGGCTGGTCTAATCACTTCTTAGTGCTATTTGATCAGGTTTGTGCCCATTGCAATGGTTATGTTATGTTTGCTTCTAGACAGTTTATGACTATAAGTGTGGATGTTTTTGCAGTTTCCAGCTGTGTTTTTTACCTTCAGCATCTAGTTTGTGAGTGTTTTGACCTAATCTAGCCCACAGAGCAATTATTCTTTAAAATGTTTGTAGAAGCCACATGCACAGCATGCCCTTTTTTGTATTAAATCCCTGCACATCTATTAATATTAATAGTCAAAAGAAGCTTTAATTCAAAAAAAAAACTTATAGCTCACCGTTGATGCAAAACTGACGATAAATGTGAAGAAATTTACCATGCAAACCTTTCTTCATAGTATGTTTCACGGTTTCACCAAGTGTTCATGATCAACCCTAATCATAAATGCAATGGCATAAGAATGTTAAGAAAAATAAACATCAATCCATCTAACATTTAGTTAAATGAAATTTCCGAGTTTGTTAGGCATCTGATTTGCTCACCTTTCTTCTTTCAAGTATATAATATAACATCGAAATGTCCATATGTTGCACCTCCAATTGAAAAAATCTATAGAGAAGAAAACAGTCAAGGTTACAGATTGACAAAGTAATTCTTTAGTATATATAAATGAAGATGATACACCTTTCATGTACAGATATGGTTCATGATTCTAACATACAAAGATTCTCCAAATTAAGCGCATACATTACATCTCAAAAGACCAATTTTCATGGCACTAATTTTCATGGCAAAAAAGGAGATTAATACCTAGTCCTTCAAATGCAAGGGTTATCACTTGCATAAGTTTGTGAAATGCAGGATCTTGTGTTTACAGTTGGTTGTGCGTAGAATCACCAATAATCTCTACAAGAAATCACAAAAATCATGCTCAAAATAATTACTCTTGTGATCTTAGCCAGAATTACCAATCAGAAATTTCAAGATAAAAATTGGTGATTCAATCTCAATCTTTAAATCATTGTTTGAGGAAACACAGATTGCAAGTGCAAGTCAGATGGGGATGTTTAATCCAACTGAAGTCTGAAAGCCAATGTTGAGTCATATTTTCCAGTAATATCACAGACAAAAGGGGTAAGTTCTAATGAAAACGATTAGGCATTCAGTGTTATTTTTGGCCCAATATGGATGAGTCAAATCCAATAAATGAAATTTCATTCTGAAAGAAGTATGGTTTCTTAAAATGCAATTTTATTAAAAAAATTGAGTAGAAGATGCTTGGATCAAAACTGAATGATTGGACGGATCTAAAGTTGATTATGCATTAATCTCTTGAGTTCCATGTTGATAAAGAATTGGATTTCATTGTTTGAAGATGTTGATGATGTTGTTGTGAATTTGTGATTTGAGCATGAAATTAAACACAAATAGAGAGGTTTGCAGAACCAGTCAAGTTATAAAGTTGAATGTTTAAAGGAGACAATTTATATTGTGATCAATTAAAAATGACTGAAAGGAACATATTTATACTTAGTGATGTTTTAAGTCAAAGACGGTTCAATTTCATGTTTAAGTCAAAAAGCTTGTCGTCTCTCCTCCCATGTATCACTGTGTATATATCGGTGATGGTAAACTTGGGCAACTTCAATGACAAGTTCATTAAATTGTTTGTACAGTGAAATGATTTCAACACTTGTTCTTAAGTTTGTTTGTACTTTGTACAATGCATTAATCTCAGCATGGGGTTCTTCTTTTTGTTCAAACAGGGCATTGATTTCAGCATGAGGCTCTTAGTTTGATTGCACAGTGCATTGATTTTGTTAGGGACTTCTTGAGTTGGCACTATCTTTATTCTATCTTATGTTAACCCAATCAATCTAAATAACATGATAGTTGAGAAGCTGTGTTGGTATTACTATAAGAAAAATTCTCCCATGATAAAGAATTCCATATATCATCGGAAACACGAGAATTGCACATCAATGCACTAAAATTACGTTAATAAGTTTGCTTTCTTTGTCTAAAAAAATAGGGTGCTTTATCTAATGGAAGTATCTGTGATTTTCACATCCATTGTTCGTGGGACCTACTGGAAAAGTTAGCTGTATACTTAGTTTGCATTGGGAAAATATGCGTTAGTTATATAGAACTTAGTAATGTCACACTTTGATGGGATGGGGTGCTGCCATGCAAACAGCCTAGGTTCAAACCTCAGCAGTTGTAAAGCCCCTTGTGTATGTGTGTTTGTGAGGGAAGGTGCTTGACCTCCCAGAGTTGGTTTCCCTTTGTTATCAAAGGGAATTGACACATGTTCAAATCCTGGCAGGCATGCTACTTCTCTGTGTCGGATTTGCTAGATGTGGCTATCATTACACGGGTATGTGTCCCCAAGGGTAGGAAACGCGTTTCCACGCTCCCACACATTTCAGAAATTTGGAAGCTCCATTCGAAACATCCCCCCACGTCCCCATTTGAAGGAAACTCAGAAGGGAAACGTTTCTCTCCTTAAAAATGGCGTACACACGTTTCCTTTGACAACTGTTTACCAAAAAATAAAAAATTATTAAAAAATTAAAAGATAAAGGAACACGTTGTCCACTATTTTCCTTTGTAGTAGCCTCGATTTCATTTTGCTGTCCAATATGGTTGTATTTCTGAATTTGTTTTGTTAGTTATAGCTTACATATGGTTGTATTTCATTTTATTTCACTTGATGTATGTTGTAAACTTGTATTAATCATTACATTATAAAATTAAAGACTAATGAATTATGCACCAAATTTCAATTTTTTTTGTATTTTGATATAAATTTGGTAGTATTTCTGGTGGGGTCCCCTATGTCAAAGATCCCAACGTACCCTTCGGTGTTTCCTTAAATTTGGGGGGGTACTGTTGCATATGTCGTTTCTGCGTTTCCTCACACCCGCGTCCCTGCGTCCCGGAAACTTGGGGGAACATTCATATTTATCTAGCCTTCAAGCAAATTAATGTAATTACAAAATATGTCATACTTAAGTGCAAGAGGATGGGATGGTTTATTTTTGGGTTTACAGTCCATAAAAAGGCAGGTTCCCATATATGTGTGTGTGTGTGAGAGAGAGAGAGAGAGAGAGGTTAGCTTTATTGCTGGTATTTTAGCACCTCAGAAAGAGTCCAGTAGAGCACCACTAATGGCAGCAGTGAGCAAAGAAGATCTGGGCACATTCAGAGAAGGTACTCCAGCAGAGATTTCATAAAGCATTTTGTACAAGGACAGTAGTAGCAGCATGCCCTCCGTCAACAGTTTTGTGCAGTAGCAATGAGGGCACAGGGGCATTTATAAAGGGGAAAGACAGATGAATAGAGGGTGCCATCCTCAATTTAGTTCCAGTTTGGATGCTTTTTATATTTAGCAGTTCAATTATATTTTTCAGTTTTCTTGAGTAAGTAGTTGCGTGCAAATTAGTTAGAACTTATGGCACTTTGCATGTGGAAAGTTTCCATGATTAGATGGGGCACAAATCCCTAGAAGAAAGAGATGCATGCATCAATACTTGCACTCTCCTCCTAGTGGGTGCACCTTCCTAGGAAAAGTTCTTTCATGCAGGTTGAGGGCACTAATCCCAAGGCCAAGAATAGATCTAGAGTTTAGGTTTATTTCAGTTAAGGCATTGTTGTGCACGTGTCCAAACTCATTGTACCTCTTAGTCTATTAAGGAGAAGGCAGGGGTATAGGTTTTATTTAATTCAGTTGTTCAGAGTAGGAAGGAGTGAACGAAGGGTAGATTTTGAAGCCAAAAGTCATTCAAGTCTATTCTATTTTGTAATTCACGTTAGTAATAAAGTGGTCTTATACTCAGCTATTTCGTCTAGTAAAGTGTATTTTTAATACATTAATGATTTAGACTAATCTCAAGCGTACATCTCACTAAGAGATTAGGGTTTTGGTAGATTACGATTTTAGCTCAAGTATAAAGGAAAGTAAGAGTAGAGGGTCAAGACACATTCATTATTCACTCAAAGAAAGTTTGGTCAAGCTGATTTAGAGCATCAAGAGGAGCCAGTGCAAGAACCAAGCAGAGGACAGTGTGTAGTTCCGTTAAGGATAAATTTGTACTAGTGTATGGATCTGTATGGGCAAATATGTACCATTGTACAAATTTGACAAACATATATAAAACATTGTACAAGGATATACGTACAGTCGTATGGAACAGGTCCATATAACCATACGGGCAACCTATACAACAAGTAGTGACAACATATTGTTTTTCGTGGTTTTGAAGGCCAATTTTCCTCAGTAAGTGTGCAAATTTGTTTCATTTGAGTGTACCATACAATTGTTAGTTTGACAGTCTATGGAGATTTCCTTGTAAGCTTTGAATTATCAATGGAAGGTTGATTTGAAGGAATAAATTGTCTGTGTATTGAGTTTTGTTTCCGTTGTTTACTTTCCAACTATATGTATGACTACTACTATGGGAAAGAATTTAATTTATGCAATTAAATAATGAGTTCATGTTTAATTGAGAACATAAGAATAGTTGCCATCTAGGGTTAGGAAAATTTACAGGGTATTAGAGCTACTCTAATTGAGAGGATCATAAGAGTAGCAGTTTGTGTGCATATCAGAGATGGCATTGGCTAGCCTTAGGTTCAAGGGCAGATTGGATGGTGCCTCAAATTTCCTATCATGGAAAGTCCGGGTAATTCTTATATTAGAAAAGAATGATCTCTAGGGTATCGTCAAGGATGCAATGACTTTGTCAAGAAATCTGCAACTTTTGGCAACTCACACTAAGAAAGAAGTGAAGGCCAAGTGGATGATCATGGATGTTATAAAGGATCATCTTATCCCTCATGTACCCAAGAAGAATACGGCGTAAAAATGTTCGATGCCTCGGTTAGCCTTTGCCAGAACAAGAACATTAACAAAAAGATGATATTGCATAACAAACTCGGATCTATTGAGATGATTGGATCAGACATCGTCACCAATTACCTGATAAAGGTCACGCGGATTTGTGACCAGCTTGCTGCAGTTGGGGAGAAAGTTGAAGACAAAAGCTAGTAAACAAGGCACTAGATGGATTCTCATCTCAATGGGAAACACTTGTCCAAGCTGTTTGTAGTATGTACTCAAGAAAACCTTCCCTCCTAGGAAAGACTATGGGATGACTGTATCCAAGAGGAAACTCGGATGGAGTCCAAATCCTACAAGCAGGGAGGTTATAATGACCATACTCTAATTGGTCAAACAAAGAAGGGCGGAGGTAAAGGACCCAACAAGGATAAGGTGAAGAGTGAGGATTCAACGTCACAGCTAGGGAAGGACTCATTGAATTTTAGCATTTGCATATATTCTTTATTTTTTGCAGACTATAAGATAGATAACAATAAGACAAGTGCAGTAGATAATCAAGCATCAACACAATGAACACGAGATGTTTTTCACGGGGAAACCTTTAAAGGACAAAAACCCCAAAAGCATCAGTAATTCATCCCTTAAATGAGATGACTAAGTTTGCAAAAGAATCTCAGATGAATGTTCTTCAAGATTTCTCAAACCCTAGCAGGTTTGGACAATTTCAAACCCTAGCACAATTTGACCAAAAGTTGTCACAAAGACAAAATCCACAAAAAATTGCAGATTAGGGCTACTGCCCAGATTTTTCTTTCTGCGGCACGAAAGCCTTTTCTTGGTGCCTGAACTGCTGCCCGAAATTCTTCTTTACTGCTCGAGCCTGTCTTTACCTTGCCCGAACTATCAAGTGTTGCTCGGGGTATTTCTATGGTTGCCCAGAATGTTTCTGTGGCTGCCCAGAATTGTTCTGTGGCTGCCCAGAATTCTTTTGTGGGTGCCCGGAATTCTTTTGTGACTGCCCGAGGTGTGAAATAACCTGACCAAGGGTAGAGTAGGGTTGCCCAAGGTCTGTTGTGATGAGAGACAGCCATACCGTGTGAAGACTTAGCCTGCCCGAACTAAAACTGTAGCTTCCCGAATAGCAGAGAGAACTTCCCGGAGAGAGGAGCAACCAACCCGAGGTCTGCCCTTGAAGAGGAGCAGACTGCAGAGATCTGTAAAGCTGCCCGTGAGAAGAATATGCTGACCAAGTACTTTGTGGTCAATTTAGGGCTGACCAAGAATGGAAGAGGGTTGCCCATGACCTGCTCTTTTGCTGCACCTGTTTTCCATGAGGAGGATGGAGGATGAGGTGATGCCCTAGCTCGTAAAGCCACCATGCTAGGGCATAAAAAAATCAGAGGTGTTCTCTCCTTTCCAAAAACCAACGAAAGTCTTCTGTGGAGCAGCTCATATGTTGATGATGAAGTGTGTCCAAATGAAATGCAAGTCATCTTCTTTAATAGCCTTTTTAGTCACTTGAAGTGGTCCTTACAAATAGGAATAAAATAATAGGGTTTTATTCTTTTTCTTGTTTACCCTTTTGACTTTGACCTTTAGTGGTACTAGGGACCTCCATGTACTTTTACTTTGACTTCATAGCAGTACAAGTGTCCTTATGTATTTTTGACTTTAGCCTCTTAGTCTTCTTCAAGTGTCCTATGGTCAATGCAAGTGGTCATAAGGGTCCTTCATCCCCACTCAAAGTACATCATCATAAATAGGGAAAATTACTGATGTTTTTATCTTGAACTCCTTGTGCCACCAAGATCGGGTACTAGGTGTCTTAACTAAGGGTAGCTAATCCCTAGAGAAGATAACAAAGCCCACAGATCAAGGATAGGAGTGCCTCACATGCCCAGACCTAGTCTAGGGCTTATAGCAATGTCCCGGTAACTGACCAGATGCCTTAGCCCTAGGCTGCATCAATTGACTCAATGTCAAATACTTGGTAACTGACCAAGCGCCTCCATTCTCCCAGATAATGGCCCTCAGCCTTAGGCTGAGTCCCCCAGTCCTGGACTGGTTCATCTTCTTGGTAATTGACCAGGTACCTCCATTCAAAGAATAGCCACTCAGCTCTAGGTTGAGTCCCCCAGTGCTAGATTGGTTCCTCTTCCTGGTAACTGACCAGGTGCCTCTATTCAAATAATGGCCACTCAACTCTAGGTTGAGTTCCCCCAGTGCTGGACTAGTTCCACTTCCTTGCAATTGACTAGGTGCCTCCATTCAAAGAATTGCCACTCAGCTCTAGGCTGAGTTCCCCCAGTGCTCGACTGGTTCCACTTCCTAGTAACTGACCAGGTGCCTCCATTCTCCAAGAGAATGGCTTTCGATGTTGCTTAGGAAAAATCAACAGGACTTGAGTAAAATCAAGTGCTTCATATGTCATAAGAATGACCATTATGCATCACAATGTCCAAGGAAGAAGGGTAGAGAAAGCAACAGTAGAATCAAGTAGCAACTTTAGCTGAAACTCAGATGAACGAGTTTGGCTCCATGTTCTAGAAGGATTTCCTGATGGTACCTTCCCTTTCTTCCAGGACAATTACAAATATCACATGGTATGTAGACAGTAGAGCCTCAAAGCATATGACATCAGCCTGGGAACTATCTTCAAGTCTAAAGGAGCATGTCATAGGGATTCAAGTCGAGTTTGCTGATGATGCCAAGTATCCAAAAGAAGGAGTTAGTACCATTCCTTTCCTACTCCAATTAGGTAACTCTTTAGACTTTGATGGTGTATTATTTTTTCCAGGTCTTTGGAAGAATTTGCTTTTAGTTATGTACTTGATGTATCTAGTCAACACTTCGCCAAATATATGTTTTGCAGTGAACGAACACCTTGAGTCAATGCATGGGGAGCCATGGCAGGAGCATTGGGTACTAGAAAAACATGTGCTCAAATACTTGAGGGGCACACTAGAGAATGGGTTGAGATGCCTAGGAGATGGTGAAGTGAAGTTGTAGAGGTAGACAAACTTAGATTGGGAAAGCATTGCATTAGACAAGAAGAGCACCTCAAGGTGTTGCTTTAGCTTGGGATCAACAATGATATCCTGGTTCAGCCAAAAGCAAACTTTCGTTGCACTCAATCCAACAGAAGCAGAGTATATGGCATCTAGTACAGCAATTTGTGAGGCCATTTGACTTTGCAAGTTACTTGTAGGTTTATTTAATCAAGAGTTGGATCCAACATGCATTTACTATGATAATCAAAATTGTATCAGAATTTAGTTTTTCAAGACAGGTCCAAGCACATTGAGATTAGATATCACTTAGTCTAAGACAGGATTCATAAGGGAGCTCCAATCTCATATATCTACCCACAGATCAGGAGGTTGTTGATATTCTAACCAAGCTCTTAGCAAAAGGGAAGTTTGAAGCATTTAGAGACAAACTTGGATTGATATAGAATTCCTTCCTTGCTAAGAGGGAGCATTGAAAATTGTAGCTCAGCCAAGAACTTCCGCACATGTTTAGTGTCAAACGTGTGAGAAGTCGTTCGAGGCAATTGTCACATCCCATCCCCTCTACTCGCCAAGAGAGAGGACGCGACTCGACTTCTCTATCTATCAAACCGGGCAATCTAGCCCCATGAACATAAACAATAATGCATTGACAAATAAAAACATATACAAATGCATAATGCAATATACAGCGAAAGCAAATACATTCATCCAATACATTCAATATGTTCATAATAATTTTTAAAGCAAATACATTGCAGAAATTAAATACGAGAGAATAATTATCTTGAAAATAAGTTGTCCCGCAACTAGCTATGTCGCTGCAATGTTCCACCCAACCATAGGCCAGTTGTGCTCATCAATCTCTCGACACAACTGCCACCGCCGAGCTGGGCATGATTTCTACAAGAAAAAGGGGAACAACAGGCTCACACATAGCCACATACATATCAAAATTCAGCCAAGCCAATCTGCAGTTGGATTTATCAGGCTGCTAAGGCAATGGAAACAAAGAATTGCTAAGCTAGTGAGCTCAACCACAGAGTTATGGACACCTGCACAAGATCTATCTAGCTTGGCCTCCATAATACCTACACACCCAACACAAGGAAGTATTCCCTTCACTGCTACACAATCCCTCAGGCCATACCTTCCCTTCCAGTGCTCTTCAGGGTGTGCATAGAAGAATAGCCAGCCCCTCTTGATCTTTCTGTGAAATTCCCCTCTTCACTATGTTTATCAAGCCAATTCTGGACCTCTTCCACTCCTAAGTCTTATAGTCCAAAACAAGGGTGCACATAACTTCAAAATTCAAGTTCTAGGTATGAAGAAAAACGTCTTGGGAACCAAAAACGAAAATGGTAGAAGAGGAAATCAACCCTAGGAGAGCAATTCAAATTCAGAAACGTTTCTGGGCATTGCAGGGGCAAAACCGGCCTCAATAAACTCTCAAATCGTGGATCTCTTCTGCCCATCCACTGTGCAACACCAAAACGGGTTTCTCGACCATGGAAAATGGGGGAAATAGCAAAAAAACGAGATGAAAACGCCCCAGCTTGCTCCAGCTGCGTGAGGAAGAGAAACGCATGGGTGAATAATAGAATGGGCAACAATTTCTGGGTGTTTACTTGCCCCATAAGCAAAAATTTGTTTTCCCCAAAACTGATGGCTTCCCCAATATGAATTTTGACTGCCATACTCTTCCATTTCCCAAGGCATTAACTACCTCAACCAACTTCTAAAATAAATAAATGATTGGGTGCATAAGACAAAAAAGGTAGTTGACAGCTTTATGGGTTCTCCCATTGACATTTGGCTCAACCCTATTGGCTCAAGGGTTTGAATAATTTCCCTCCCTATTCCTTGTGCAATCATGCCCCCATCTCTTTGTTGCATTGACATAGCTAGTTGTGGGTATTTTATTAAATTGCATATTTACATGATGTCTCAATTTTTACTGTGCCTGGCTAGCAAGATAACCATCGGCATCGATTTTAATTGCTGATACATAAAACGCTAAATCCATGGTGGGGCCTTGGCCTTGAGCTCCTCACCATGATTTAATAACAATATTTACATCATGTACTATTTTAATGCAAATGGGGTCAAAATCGGGATATTACAGCAATTCTATTTTGTGATTCACTTTAGTAATAAAGTGAAAGTCTTATATTTAGTTCTTGAGCCTAATAAAGTGTACTTTTAATACATTAATGATTTAGACTAATTTCAATCATACATTTCATTAAGAGATTATGGTTTTGGTAGATTATGGTTTCAACTCAAGTATAAAGGGTCAAGGTGTAGGGGGTCAAGGTGTAGGGTTAAGACACATTCATTATTCACTCAAAAACAATTTGGTCAGACAAATTTAGAGTGTCAGAGAGTGGCCAATGCAACAACCAGGTAAAGAACAACATGCAGGTCCATACAAGATAGATCTATACTATTGTTTGTACAACCATACAGACAACCTATACAGCAAGCAGTGACCAATGGGCTGTCTTCTTGTTTTGAAGAGCAATTTTCCTCAATAAGTGGGCAGATTTGTTCCATTTGGCTGTACCGTACAGCTATTAGTTTTACAGTCTGTGGAGGTTTCCTTGTAAGCTTTGAATTATAAACGAGAGGCTGATTTGAAGGAATAAATTATTTGTGTATTGAACTTTGCTTCTGCTATTTACTTTCCAGCTATATGTCTTACTACTGCTATGTGAAAGAATTTAATTTCCGCAATTAAATAACAAGATTGTGTTTAGTTGAGAACATAAGGACAATAGTCACCTAGGGTTAGGAAAATTTACAGTGAAGGCAGGTCTATAATAACAAGGAGACCTAATCCACTACAAGCAAACTACAAGACACAAGTAGGTCCCCACATGTGAAGTGTTCCCTCTACAAGTGGCACATGTCAAGCTCCAAGGTGATGACAATTCCTTTTACAAAAGGTTTCCACCTTGAAGATTTTGAAGAGAGTTTAGAGTGCAAAAGTAGTGATCCAGTTTCAAGTTTGCAGGGGGTCAATAATTTGAACAGGCCCCTAGCAAGGGGAGATTCCAGATGCAAAGGGAGTATCTTGTGGTTGGCACTTTCTAAAAGGGAGTGTTGGATTTTTTAGGACCTCAAAAAGTGTCCAGCAAAGCACCATTAATGGCAACAACAAGCAAAGAAGATCTGGGAACATGCAAAGAAGGTACCCCAATAGAGATTCCATATAGCAGTAATGAGGATGCAAGAGCATTTATGGAGAAGAGAGGGAGAGATAGATGATGCATGCATGCGTGCACCATCCTCAGTTTAGATGTTTTTTATATTTAGCAGTTCAGTTATATTTCTAAGTTTGTTTGAGTTAGTAGTTGCATGCATAGGCTACAGCTAGTTAGGGCGCTTTGCATGTAGAAAGTTCCCAAGATTAGATGCGGTGGAAATCTCCAGAAGAGAGAGATGCATGCATGCATACTTGCACTCTCCTCTACTAGGCACACATTCCTAGGAATAGTTATTTCGTGAAGGTTGAGGGGGTTAATCCCAAAGCCAAGAATAAATCTAGGGTTTAGGTTTATTTCAATGAATACACTATTATGCATGTATCGATATTCAATATACCTCCTGGTCTATAAAGGAGAAAGCAGGGGTATAGGCTTTATTGATTATTCAATTTAGTTTTTCAGAGTAGGAAGCCATGGGTGAAGGGTAGAGTTTGAAGCATTCTGTGTATCTCCTGTTTTCAAAAGTAATAAACAGAGAGTGTGGTCTAGCAGCTAGCAGCGAGGTGATTGGGCTTGTATTATTAACATGGAGACAAGGGTTGAAACCCCCCCAGTGGGTGCAGATGAGGCCAGGTGCAAATCCTAGGTGAGTTTGACAGCATAGATATGCACCTCATAGCGCGACAGCTTAGCTAAAGAGACACTATAAGCATTATTTCTCAACAAATAGAGCAATAAACAGTGGTGTGATTTGAGTTTCAGATCTATGTACTTGCTGCTACTTTCTTCAGTTAGATGTGTTTCAATTCCCAGTAAAAATCAGACTATGGTTTTGATAGAAATTTCAGTTTTTCGTTTTCCTAAATAGGTACATTAGAAATCAGACTAGGACTGTTACCATCTGCTGAAGAATTTTAACAAATATAAGTTAGTTATATATAAAGGTTGTGTTGGCAAAAGCTTTGTGTTAGTAATGGAAGTAATATATAAACGATTTCAAGAAGTATCTGAGTTTGCCAAATGGGTTCCCATGTATCACTGTGCTAAGATTGGGCAACTCAACTGACAGACTCATTAAATTTTCTACGGTGCATTGACTTCAACATGTGGTTCTTAAAATTGTTTTTACAATGCATTGATTTCAGCATGCAGTTGTTAAGTTTGTCTATATGTTGCATTGATCTCAGTACGTTAATTTCATGGTAGATTTATAATTACAAGAATTACATATATCAATAGAATTACGAGAATAAAATAGATTCTTGGAAATAGGAGAATAGCATATATCAAAATATCAATAGAAATACAAGAACATATATCAATGTATCAAAAGAAATTCAAGCATTGTCAAATTTTAATTTCTACACAACTAGCTTAGATCCCTATCAACCCTGAACCTATCAATCGTCAAGTAGGATCAAATCTCTTGATGTGCAAACCTCGAGTTTTTGCACCCTCAAAGACTTGAAATACATACATTCATCAAGGTCTGCACCTTGAGGAATTTGATCACTCTTAATGGTGGATAGGTCCATGGTGAGGATGGATCTAATCTAGTTAAATATATACATAAAGATAATACAACCCTTATGGACACCCACGATTCTCCCCATACAGTGCATACATTAGCCCTCAAAACACTTATTTTCATGGCAAAAAAGGATCAATACCTAGTCCTTCAAATGCAAGGCTGACCACTTGCATAAGTTTTGTGCTGCAGAGCCTGTGTTTATAGCTGATAGTATGTAGAATCACCAATAATCTCTACAAGAGCACCATCCATCCTTGAAATGATGGAAACGATTAGAATCTCTCACTATAATTTCTCGTCCAACAATCTTGGAGATGAACTTCGTAGCAGAATGGCAATCACCACACGCACGAAGATTCTTGAAGATGCGGATGGGTGTGCCAATTGGGGTGTTAAGAAGACCAAATGCAATTGCTAGTTTCTCACTGTGGTAACACAGAATCCTTTCCATTTGTTCCTCCTCCACATCATTCAGCACAAACCTCATGTTGGGCACATAACCTGCTTCTTTCATCTGCCCTGACAATTCTTCCAACTTTTCATAAATTATGTGTGATTGTGGATGTGATCTATCTCCCACAACAAAAGTATACACCTGTTTATTAAGTTCAATCCAGCTGCATCCTGGTTTCTTTTCTACCCTCGTGTCTTTCATTATTTTCCGCACCTTTTCAATGCCATCCCACCTGCCAGCCGCTGCATAAATATTCGAAAGCTGCACATAATGCGAGGCGTTTTCAGGGTCCAACTCGATGAGGCGTTCTGCCACACACTCTCCTAGCTTTATATAAGAATGAATCCTACAGGCGCTAAGTAAAGAACTCCACAAAGCAGCAGTGGGCTTTATTTGCATATTATTGATCAATTCTTCTGCTTCAACCAGCTGCCCAGCACGACCAAGAAGATCAACCATACAACAATAATGTTCTATTTCAGGTGTTATGCTATGATATCGTTGCATAGAATCAAAACACCGCAAGCCATCATCAATTAAGCCTGCATGGCAGCATGCTGATAAAATACCAACAAAGGTGACATGGTCTGGATTCATGCCAGACTGTTGCATTTGCTCAAAGAGTTGGAGAGCCTCGACACCATACCCATGCATAGCATATCCTACAATCATTGCATTCCATGATACCACATTCCTTATAGGCATTTTTCCGAATGCTTTGCATGCGAACTCTATGCTACCACATTTAGCATACATGTCTACAAGCGAACTCCCCACAAAAATATCAGACTGGAATCCATATCTAATTATGTCTTCATGGATCATCTTGCCATGCTCTAGAGCTGCCAAGTTAGCACATGCAGGGAGAACACTTGCATAGGTGTCTGAGCTGGGCTTCTCACCTGTCAGTTGCATTTGTTGAAAGAATTTCAAGGCCTCATCAAAAAGTCCATTTTTTATATATCCTGCAATTATTGTAGTCCAAGAGACTGCATCTCGTATAGACATATCTTGAAACAGCTTTAGAGCTTCATCGATATGCCCGTTCTGAACATATACGCCTAAAATTGAATTCCACGACACCATATCTCGTTTCGGCATCATCTGAAAGAGTTTTTGTGCCTCGTCAGTATGCCCATTCTGAGCAAGCCCTGAAATCATTGCATTCCATGAAGCCACGTTTCGTTCAGGCATTTTCTGAAAGAGGTTGAGGGCCTGATCTAATTGCCCATTCTGTGCATACAGTGGAATTATAACGTTCCATGAGACAACATCACGTTCAGGCATTTTCTGAAAAAGCTTTAAGGCATCATCTGTGCGGCCATTCTTTGCACATCCATCAACCATCATAGTCCAAGAGACCACATTTCGTTCAGGCATTTTCTCAAAGAACTTCAGGGCCTCATCAACATGCCCATTCTGCATGTATGCTGCAATCAATGCATTCCAAGAGACAACACTGCGGCGAGGCGCTGCTTGGAAAAACTTCAGTGCCTCATTAACATTTCCAACCTGCGCATATCCTGCAATCATCACAGCCCATGATACCACATCTCGCTCTGGCATTTTCTCAAAGAGCTTCAGAGCCTCCTCGACTTGACCATTCTGTACATAACCTGAAATCATTGCATTCCATGAGACCACATCTCTTTCAGGCATTTTTTTAAAAAGCTTTAGTGCCTCACCAACATTACCATTCTGTGTATACCCCACAATCATGGCAGTCCATGTGACCATGTCTGGTTCAAATATCTTGTCAAACACTTTGCGTGCATTCTTTATACACCAGCATTTAACATACATGTCTACAAGGGCACTTCCTATAAACACGTCAGACTGAAACCCACTTCTAATTATGTTTTCATGGATTTCCATGCCTGCTTCCAGATCCTCCATACTGACACACGCAGGGAGAACACTGGCAAAAGTGAACTGATCCGGCCAATGGCCCATTCCCCACATTTTGCAAAATATAGCCAAGGCCTCCTCTCCCTTACCATTATGTGCATATCCTGCAATGATAGCATTCCATGAAACCGCATCTCGTTCAGACATTTTGTCAAATACTTGGCGTGCATCCTCAATTCTCCCACATTTGACATACATATCTACAAGGGCGCTACCAACAAAGACATCAGACTGAAACCCACTCCTGATTATGTCTTTATGGATCCCCTGTCCAAGTTTCAGAGCCTCTAGCTTAGCACACGCTGTGAGAATACTGGTAAATGTGAATTCGTTAGGCTCCATATCTATTTGTTTCATTTGAAAAAATAATTCCAGGGCTCTTTTACAATCCCTATGCTTGGTATAAGCTACAATCATGGCAGTCCACGACACCACATTTCTCTCCGGCATTTGGTCAAAAACAGTGCGCGCATTCCACAGGCTCCCGCACTTGGCATACATGTTTACAAGTTTGTTATCGAAATAGATGTCATGGGATTTGAATCCAGTTAGAATGATGTAGGCATGGACCAGTTTTGCATCTGGCAGGGATTTCTTATCAGCGCAGGCCTGCAGCAGAGAAGCATAAGCAGAGGAGTTTAGAGGAATGCTGCCTTGCTGATCCATGAGGTGAAGAATCTGAAGGGCTTCTCTGACTCGGCTGAGTTTACACAGTGTTACAATGTGTTCAATGGCGTCCGTTTGAGGATCTGTGTTATGGGTTGCAAACGTTGTAAGAACATTAATTGCATACTTGTGGGTTATTTTATTCTTAGAATTGTTCATCCCTTGTAGAAATGCCATCGCCATCTGACTTCTCTTTCACAAGCTCGACAGCATTCTAGTGTATATTCTCCATGCCTTAATTCAGACTCTAAGCAGACAAATGCGCGTTGGTGCATATTCATCCGCATTTTGCCATGGAGATGCAATGGATTTCTGTTTTCCTAAAATTTATTGTTTTATGAGATCACTGATTCAATGGACTCGGAGATATATAATGCATTGTGCAAACATTTTTTGACTTATAGAAACTAGATTATGTTGCACTGCGATGACGGGAGTACTTGGAAGTTTTCTTGAGATTCATTTCATCAAAACAAAATTATGTTCAAACTTACGAATCAAAGTTGCAATTTGATCTGTTCTTAAGTCAATCTTCATCAACGCGAGTCAAACCGGATATCAGTTGATCTAATATGTACTTGCTGTTTCTGGAGTAAGCTTAAAATTCATGTTCCTTTGATATGAACATCAAGATGCAGCAATGGCTTTTGCGGAATGCTAATATTGTAATTTGTGTCCAATCATGTGCTAAACTACCCACTTAGCAAAATATCTTGTTGCTCCATATAGTATGTATAAATCAAAATGCATCTGATATTGATTTTTTTCACTACCTAAATCTAGGACCAGTATTGTTGTTTTAACTTTTTACATGGAACAACTTCGATTCTACCTACATGATTATTAATCGGCTAAAGGGAAGAATACCCGACAACAACAAATATTTAGTATACCTGCAACAATTTTTAGTATACCTAAGCTTCTTTGATTGCTCACGAGTCACATGTTTTGTAGGGTTGATTTCTTTTTTCTACAGCCTTATTCTTATTATTATAGGTGATTTTAGTAAGTATTTGCTTTTGTTTTTCTTTATTAAATGTGTTTTATTTAGTAGAACATATTTAATTGATATCTTGAAGCTCCTAATTAAAGGGTATGGTATTTTCCAATAATTGATATCTTAAAGCTCCTTCTAATTAAAGGGTATGGTATTTCCTTTTATGTTTCATCAACAGTGAGTTTTTGTTTTTGTTTTTGTTTTTGTTACTTTATTAAATGTGTTTTAATTAGTGGAGCATGCTTAATTAATATCTTAGAGCTCCATGTAATTAAGGGGTAAGGTATTTCTCCTTGGGTTCCACTTAAATTGCTTTTGTACAATATTTATCAAGGGTTTGAATGGCTAACACTACTAGCTCTTTCTATGTGTGGCTATGTGGTTTGTTTATTTGAATGCTTAACATCGCTAGCCTTTTTTATGTGTGACTATGTCGTTTGCCTATACATTAGTTGTATGTAAAGATATTCTCTTTGTATGTAAATATCTTCTCTTTGTATGTAAAAAACACCCGGTTGTTTTCCTACATCTTTTTCTTCTTCAAAAATGTGCAACGGCATGGTCTAGTTGGGAAATTTTGTAGTGTGATCATTCTTTCTATCTTGGTTGTGTGGAACTTGCTTAAACTCTTCCAAATGGGGGATGGGAACTCTTCATTATTTCTTTTGGTGGTAGCAAACATTTTCCCACCATAATATTAGATGCGATGTCATTTTACTTTGACCTAGCAACTATGGCAATAAATGTCCTTATCGGATTCAAAATTGCTTCAACCTAGTAAAGCTCATCCTAGTAAAAATGTATGTGCCATTAAAATTATAAATTATTAAAAATCTACTATCCTAGATAAAGAAAGAAAAAATACGAGGAAAAAACTTTAAAATGCACCTATATGCACAAAGAAAAAGACTATATTTTATTATATGGTAAGTCGATCCCTGGATGATTACAAATGTTGATAAGTAATAAATATTTAGTTATCTCTTTTCAAGTACATGGGTGTATTTTACCTTGTTAACTCCTAAATACAATTTGAATACATATTAGTAACAAAAGAACATCTTCACGTTGCTTCCTAGTGCATCTCCTTTTATATCATCATTTCAACTCCAACCCTGAAATACTCAATCTTCAATGAATAACCTATATTACTACCTCTCTTTGTATCTAAATATTACATGAGTATGCCAAGCATGCATGGTTTGCCCCATGTTTTAACTTTTGCTCCATTTTTTATACATACGCAATATGCAAGTAAAGAATATCTTGAAGCACATTTGCCCAAGTGAAAAATACCTTAAGCATAGTGAAAAAAATAGAAGAGTGTTTCTTATAAACAAAAAATGAAAAAAAAAATATAGCTACTGGAGTATTCCATTATCACCATTATTCCTTGAGACCCTCTAGTGGTGCTCTCCTTTATGGAAGCTTAAGTGTCCTTTAAAGACTAAGTTTTTTTTGTGGCTGGCTCTATCTGACAAGATTCCTGTTTGGGACCACTTGCTCAAGAAATTTAGCATTAGACCAGGTTGTTTTTCTCTATGCAAATCAAACTCATAAAGTCGACACATCTCTTTATTCATTGTTCATACATTGTCAGAATGTGGTCATATGTCTCTCAAATTAAAGGAATTTGTTTTATTTGGAATGGTAACGGTATTCAAGAAGCATTACAAGAATGGTTCAACAACGTTGCTTATGTAGAATTCAAAGCTCTTTTTGTTCTCATGATATGGGGAACCTGGTTGGCAAAGAACAAGCTATATTTCATGATGTCTACATTTCGCTTGAGGTCTATGCATCAAAATGCTTAGCTATATTATCCCACTTTCCACAAGTTGGTGGCCCTAAAAGGAGAAAAGGATTGTTAAGGAGGCTATTGATAGAACTCGTAGTTGGTCATACTTTGATGGAGCATCACAAGGTGACCCAACCATAAGGGGAGCAGGTGGTGTTATATACTTCACAGACACACATTGGATAAAGTTTTATGTAGGGACAAGGAGAAGGTCAAATAACTGTGTCGAGATGATGGCTCAAATTAGTTATGATATTGGCCTATACAAAAGTGTGCAGAAGTCACATGTTTATGGTGACTCAAAGTTAGTTATTAATTTGATGAGGAACAAGAGGCCCCCAAAAAATATCTACTTATTAGCTGTATTTGAGGAATTTGTGAGGATATCTACTCACTTTCAAGTTATCAACTATATTCTACATATATTAAAAGAGAGGAATATCTTGGCAGACTCATTGTCAAAGCAGGGTGTTCAGGTTAGTGACAGGATTTGGAAGTAGTGGGAAATGACAAATGATGGTTTTTTAGAACACGATCCTGGACCACATCTAGGATGACCTTGATCACGTGGAGGATAAACACCAAAGAGAACAACCTGTGTGCATAACTCAAGATAAAAAGTACTTATCTGTTATTCTACCCAATGTATTTTGAACTATACAATGTCTTAGTCTAATACGTTTTGGCAACATGAAGCAATTCTTACATTTTTTTGTTGATGTTTACAAAATTCCTGCTAGATTATGAAGCTATTTTGATTTAGTCAATATTATTTTGCTAAGATAACCATATAAGATACATGGAGAAGAAACAAGATATACTATTTGTTAATTTTTTTTTGTAACGACCCATATGGCACATGGACAATGTGGTTCATTTTCAATTTAATGAATTATAATTTTTTTGGGGGGGGGGAAGAAATATATTATTATTAGTTTTCTTAAGCAATCACTTCATGCACACTTAAAATGATAACAATGCACCAATTATAGCTTTGGGGGTAAAGTCGGTACCATGGATTAAAGGATAAAATTTAGTTTGTAATAGTCCTCGTATGATACATAAACTATACATGCTTCTATTGGATCTTAGAAGTTCAAGAGTACAATGAAAGAGGAAGTTGATACTATTATGGACAAAATAACTTTTGTTGCTTATTTCATCTAAATCATAAACAAAATTAAGTATATCTAGGGCCACTTTGCACATCCTAATGTAATAGAGACTATTAGATGTACTATTTTCCTCCTTGATTTAAAATACTCAATAAGGTACTTTACAAACATATACAATTCAATTTGCCTTTAAAAGACAACAAATAGTCCTAAGCTGCAAATAACCACATCTCAGTTTAATGAAACCTAATTTCCTATGGAAAACAACCCTTAATGTAACTTTAATCTAAATAGTTGTACAACTTGTAGTTAATTAGATTATGTTGCACTACAATTATCTTCATTTCAAGAGTTAATGGTGGCAATGACAAAAGCTTGCAAGAAACCAAATTTGCAGGCACCAACAACATTGTATAATTGTAAATGTACCAAAACTTCAAATAATTTGCTTTAGCAATGAGCGGTAGGGTTTCCACTAGCAGAATTAAGCTAAAACATATTTTACTAGTCACTATAGCACACAATCACAAACTTGTGTTATTTTTAAACAAAAACAATGCTTATAAATAAAGTTTGGGAAATATTTTTTGTAATGCGAAACAAATTTCATAAGAAGAACTCATGTAAAACTATATAAAGCTTTAAATAGAAATATATTCTATGGTGTACAAGTTTTTGGAACGTGGGTATGTGGCTATGAGCATTCAATACAACTAGAAGCTTCAACCAAATTTGAAAGAAATGGCAAGTTGTAAGTAGCAACGGCGCATGTGTGTGAGAGAAAGCGGGAGAGAGAGAGAAATGGAGAGAGAGATTAAAAATAAATAAATAAAAATGAAGCAAACATAATCAATCAATTTCGCAACTTAAACTATTTTAGCCTCTTAATCCTCTAGTAGTGTCATGAAATTAATCGTTTTAAATTTGCATATCCCTAAGTGCATGTTAAAAAAAAAATGCATTTGTGTAACTTAAAGTCAAGACTTCACTAACTTAGTGCCCATGTATGAATCTAGTACCATGGTATGTTTTGTAAATTTGGCCTACAACTTCATCCTATTGTACAATTTTGTAAGAGAAAATTGCATGTCTATAGAGTCTTATGAAGCACCAATAGTCCCAAACGAGATTCAATTTTTTCTAACTTCTTGTTCTAATTCCATCTTTGTTATTACTCCCGAGAGTGGTTATTGTTTACGTGCCTCTACATTTTTTTTAGATGGTAACCACTACTTACTTCTCATATGAATGACTTGATTGTTTCACCTTTTTCGAATAACATTAAACTTTCAAAGTCTTAGTTTGCTCACAACCATTTCATTATCCTCTCTTCTTGTTCATTTTCATATATTGTACTTTCACATAGGCCTTGTCAGCAACCCTATGCTCAAGAGCTTCCCTTGCCTCTTTAAATGACTATGGAGATCACTTAGATAATTGAGGAGTACATTTAGGTTATTCGAGGATATTCCTATCATAATAATTATTAGTGTGGGATAGTGAAGGACTCCACATATTGTTCTTGTGTGCATGGATTATTTTATAAAGTCAGTAGTGTACTTTTGCACACTTTGCGATTGCTTACATCATAAGTAATGCCAACATATCCATTAGTCCCTCAACATGGTAAAACTAAAACTGAATGAAGATTTTAAACACCTTCCATTTAGGTACCAATGAATCAACGTTCAATCTAAGTGTCTCTGTGTAGTTTTCCCACAAAAATTGGGCATGGCCCTCTAACTTCACTAGGGAAAATGATATATTATGTTATTGTCCTATATTATGCACACTAAAATAGACTTCTAACTATTGCAACTATTGTCGGGATTTGATATCCACTTTTGCTTCCACTTTGAACAAAGAATGGGAAGAAGTGATGCAAAAACTTGGTCTCAGTTTCACTACCTCATTCTCTAACTCTTACTTATATTCATGTTTCTCGTTAGACCCAACATTTAAGTTTCAACCACCAAGATCCTTGAAAGGTTCAAACTTGCTCTCTAGTGTCAACATCAGTATTGCCATATTGTATGAGGTGTTAGAAACTTATGCTTTAAGTTTTGCAAATCTCTCCTTTGAGTCATCTTTGGATTGCTACAATACTTACCCATCATGACCAATGTTTGCAATATCCCACAAAAACCTTTAAGCAAAATGCTACGATACCAATATTATTTATAAACTACGATGAATATTCCACTAAACAATGCATCATAACATACTTAGAAGTTATTGCAAACCACAACGAGGTTACCCTTTATTATCCATTGTTTATTTATGATTAAAACGCAATATTGTAAACACAATGCTCAAAGTACCAAAAGACCAATAATACAAAAAGGTTACAACAATAAAATGACCCCACCAACCACCCAATGAATACAAATTGTATCCTTGAAAATATAACATGGAAAACCCAATGAGAGGGTGATATGAGTTGCTTTTATTTTTTCTTATTTCTTTTCCTTGTATATAAAATGCAAACATAGAAGGAAAATACGAGATTAAATTTGATCAGAGATGCACGCACCTGCACGCTTAGACCTCGCCCTGCACGCTATTGGCTGGGCGATCTGCTCGCTTTGGGCGACCTGGATGAGGAGGAGCGCAGCTCCCTGAGGGCCAAGGCTAGTCAAGCTCATCCCAAAGAAACAAGAGTGGCTAGCTGAGCTACGATTAGCTACTGAAAGAGGTAGAGGCCCTTGAATCCATGCATTGAAGCTGGTCCGGAGCGGGTAGGGCATCAAGATGGTGGAGGAGGTAGGCGATTCCTTGCCTACCTGATCGGAAGCCTTCGATAGGATAATCGCCAATCATGCCAAGCGATCAGGGAAAAAAGAGATACCGAAATTTGTTAAGCGAATAGAAGATGTGCCGGAGGTAGCCCTTCCTCGGGAAGAAACGATATGGGTTGCCCTGTCACTGGCAGAGCGGGCACTGAGTGGGCAGTTCACAGGGTTGTGGCCCTCACCCAAAACCACCGATAGTTGGGTTCAAAGGAACTGACGACCGCTAATATCCAAAAACGTGGCCTCCTACGCCATCAGAAGAGGATACTTTCTTTTTGACTTCGAATCCAAGGACGATAAAGACTTAATCTTCAGGAATGGGCCCTACTTCATGGGGCCGCAAGGTCTATACTTCAACGGATGGTTGCCGGACTTCGATCCGGAAGTCGATACCCCCAAAGCTGTCCCAGTCTGGGTCAGACTGCCCAACCTACCTATGCACTGCTGGAACCCCAAATCCCTACATGCTATAGGGGACGCACTGGGAAAATATATCGACATGGCCAGCCCAAAGGACCAATATGCTTGTGCCCGCATATGTGTGGAGGTCGACCTCGAAGCCGGACTGCCAGAAGTTATAAAACTCATGGTGGGGAACTGGTCTCACATTCAGAAACTGGACTATGAACAACTCCCCTTCAAGTGTAGAGGCTGCCACGAGTACGGGCACTTCATTCGAAACTGCCCTAAAACTCCGAAAAGCCAGCAGGAGAAGGGGGAAGGATGGCAAAGGGTGAACAGATCCAGACCTAAAAATCAAACTGGTGGGGGCCCTAAGAAAGGTGAGAGGAGTGATCCAGCCGGAAAACCCCAAGAGCCTTCAAGATCTATAGAATCAGTGGAAGCAAGGGAGGAACCCTTAGAAACAGAAGACAAATCTAGCCCCGAAAAGAGCAAGGAACCGGAAACAGTCATCTTAGTCCAAGGGAGAGACAATGAGGAAGACACAGCGGAAACTAAAGCAGGAAGGAGTCAGGGTAAATCTGATGAAGAACCGGACTCGGAAGAGGATGACGAGGAAGAAGGGGAAATTGAAATAACAACCCCAAGAATGACCAAAACAAAAGGAAGGAAATCCAGAAGAGAAGTACAGGAGCAAGCAACATATAAGGATAAGCTGCAAGGATCCCAGCTAATCTTGGAAAAGCTGTTGAAAAACCCAAGAAACACTCGTCAGAATGGGCATGCCTCGAAAGGGATGCCTACAGCTCCCAAAAGTAAGCAATGAAGACAATTTCCTGGAACTGCAGAGGGCTCGGTAGCAAAGGCAAGGAAGAAGCTATGCTAGACCTAATCTCTCTCCATCATCCAGACATTCTGCTGATTCAGGAAACCAAGTTGGAGGAGGCAGCATTCCTCCAAATTAGTAAAAAAATTTGGAAAAAAAAAGGAGCTGCTGCTTTAAGCTCCAAAGGAGCATCCGGGGGTATAGAAACCCTATGGGATGAAAGAAAATTCGAAGCCATGATCATCAAAAACAGCACTCATTGGATCCTCATAGTGCTGAAGCAAAAAGACACCAATTCTCTGGTAAGTATAATTAACATATATGCTCCTAATTCTTATGGCGATAAAATAAACTACTGGAATCTTCTCCGTGAAGAACGAAATAATCTGCAGGGTAATGTCATATTGGCCGGGGATCTGAATCTCATTCTCAGCCAGAATGAAAAAAGAGGGGGCTCTAGCTCCACAGATCCTATTAAAGACATAGTGGAAGACATCATTACGACCTGGGATCTCATTGATATCAAACCAACTACAGGGAAATACACGTGGACTAACAGGAGGTTTGGGTCGGGGCACATAGCGGCCAGACTTGACTGATTCTTGGTTCAAGATAACTTCCTTCTACAAGGCCTGATTATATCCTCCAAAATCCTCTCCTTCGGAGGCTCCGACCATAAGCCTATCCTTCTGGAAATGGTGCAAGAAAAAAATCTGGGGCCCATACCGTTTAGATTTAACTCCATGTGGGCCAAGCGTGATGAATTCCTTCAGATTGTAGCAGACTCTTGGGCCCATCCGGTCATCGGTTCTCCCTTCTTTGTATGGGAGGAGAAGCTGAGGAGGCTCAAAAAAACATTGAAACGCTAGTCCAAGTCGCTCCCAAATCCAAACATTGCAAAGACCCAAGCTGTCCATGAGTTGGAGTTGCACCAAGCAGATATGGAGGACAAAGACGTGACTTTAATTGACATACAAAAAGAGACAACGTTGCAGATGAACCTTCACGCGGCGTGCAGAGAGGAGGCTGAATGGTGGCGCCTCAAATCCAGATGCAAATGGTTGAGGGATGGTGACAGAAACTCAAGTTACTTCCACAAATTGACAGAGATCAGGAAAAATCAGAATAATGTCCGTGAGATCCAGATTAGTGATAAGATAATCAACCAATTTGATGAAATTAAAAATGAAGCTACTAACTATTTCAGCGAGCTGTTCACTGAACAGCCTGTCTCTAGCGACGACCAGCTTTTGAATATTGTCCCCAATTCTATAACAAGCAGAGACAATGACTACCTGAATCAAGTCGTCACGATGGAGGAGGTTAAAGAAGCTGTAGATAACATGGAGGAGGATAGGTCCCCAGGACCAGATGGGTATAATGTGAACTTTATTTCTATCTGCTGGGACATCGTGAAAAAAGACTTATTTAAAATGATCAGAAAGTCCCAGAGCTGTAATAAGATAGGAGGAAGCACGAATTTAGCCTTCCTGGCCCTCATACCAAAGGAGAAAGACGCTAAGACCTTTGACAGGTTCAGGCCAATTTCACTGTGTAATATAGGGTATAAAATCATTACTAAGATCATGGCATCAAGATTAAAGCACATCCTGCTAGCCATTATCCCGGAGAATCAGGGTGGATTCATCAAAGGTCGGAAAATATGGGATAATATCATTTTAGTGCAAGAAGCCATCCATTCTAGCCTGAAGAATGGAGATAAAGGAATGGCGGTGAAATTAGACCTGGCAAACGCTTTTGACAGAGTTAGCCACTCATTCCTCCTTTAGGTAATGCTGAGATTCGGTTTTGATCCCAAATTTGTCTCTTGGGTCAAGGCTTGTATTAGCAAGCCTTGGATTGCCCCCCTCACTAACGGAAGAGCTGCCCCTTTCTTCCAATCTACGAGAGGCTTGAGGCAAGGATGCCCGCTCTCACCCCTACTCTATGCCATTCAGGCCTCGGTACTCAGTTTCCAATTGGAACATGCTAGACTAGAGCAGGAGATGCCAAGCATAAGGCTGGCCAGAGGAATCAAACATATTAACCACTCTCAATTTGCCGATGACACTATTTTAATGGGAGGTGCCAGCCAGATCATAGCTTGCCGATTCAAAGCTGAATTGAACCGTTACTGCCAGGCCTTAGGAAGTAAAATTAATCTCAGGAAGAGTCAGATCTTTGGATGGAACATTAACCCGAGGGAAATGTCAGATATAGCCAGAATCCTAAACATGAATGGAGCTGTAAGTTGGGACTCTTTCAAATACCTAGGGGTCCCTATTGTCAAAACCAAATCTAAGTCCTCGGACTGGAACCCCATAGTGGAAAAAATAAAAAATAAAATATCAGGTTGGGGGACTGCTTGGCTGAACCTAGCAGGGAAGGTTGTTCTAATTAAAGTTGTCCTGAACAACTACTTGCTCTATCAATGCTCTCTGCTTCTAGCACCGGGCAAAATCATACACCGAATTGAGGTATTAATGAAATCATTTCTCTGGAACGGTGGGAACAACGGAGGAGGTAAAAAGTATGCTTTGGTAAGCTGGAAAACTATTAAGCTGCCCAGAAATGAGGGAGGTCTTCAAATAAGGGACATTAATTATCAAAACTTGGCCATTGGGGCCAAATTACTCTGGAATATGCTTCAATCTAAGCCAACCTGGTGTAGTAGGGCTCTTAAAACAAAATATTTTCTAGGATCAAAGCTGAGATGCCTGGAAGGAGACAACGTGAAGAAAAAGGGGTCCCCCATCTTCAATCTGTGTAAAAAATCGCTGTCTCATTTTATCGAAAAATTATATTGGATACTGGGTAATGGCAAAAATATAAACTTCTGGAAGGATTCGATCCTTGGTAAGCTCCCTCCACGCCTTCCTTGTTTGCAATCATGGATGGAGGCGAGAGCACTGTCAACGATTTGGAGCATTTCAGACTGGGAGGTGAGCCACCCAAATCGCTAGACATCTTGGAGATTGCTGGACTGTCCAGAAGCGTTGGAAATTGATAAATTGAAGCTGATCAATCACTTCACAGGGATAGCTCCGATTTCCAAATCCTTGAAAGATAGACGTGGCTGGGGCAATCGAAATGGCAATTACACAACGGCTGAGGGGTACAACGTGTTTGCAGCAACATATATGGTGTGAGCGAACCCAGTAATTTGGAATCACAATTGGATCAATAGAACGTTGCCCAAGATCGATATGTTCACGTGGACATTGATTCATCTAAGACTGCTGACGGGAGAGAACCTGGAGAAAAGGGGGATAGCAGGCTCTTTCGGATGCCCTCTTTGTGCTGTAAACTCAGAGTCAATTTCTCATCTCTTCTTTAACTGCCCATATACTGTTTCAATCTGGAAGGAAGTAATGATGAATGAAGAAGATGGGTTTTATTGGAATGGAAACAATCAGGAATTCTTCATCCAATGGGAAAGAATGTACAAGGGCGAGCTGGGGGGAAAAAAAGGTGTGAGAGCCTGCTGGCTGAAAATGCCTAAAATTGTTTGCTGGTGCATCTGGTTAGAAAGAAATCAGAGAATCTTCCAGAATAGGAGCTAACCAGCGTGGAAGGTAATTGTCAAAATCAAAGCTCTTCTAGGGGAGGTGGTAAGAACCACCAAGATTCCGGATAATAAAGTCGAGCTAACAGAAAAAGAAAAAATATGGATGCAAAGTTTCAAGATTCAGGAAAATAACAGCATAGCCATCAACAAGTTGGAGAATTGGGAAATCAGAATGGACAAATCCCAATTCGAAAACTGGTTAAGAGAAAGAAAGATATATAAACTGTTCTTTGACGGAGCTTCAAAAGGGAATCCGGGGAAAGCGGGAGGAGGAGGAGTTGTCATAAACCCCACAGGGAAAGTGGAAATCGAATACTCCTGGAACATCGGACACGAGTCTAATAATATGGCTGAAGCATATGGGCTCTGGCAAGGCCTTAAGCAGGTGCAAAAAGTAAGAGCGGATGAAGTTGTGGTTATCGGAGACTCGAGGCTAATTATCCAAGCAGTGAGCGGAGGAAGAAGGGGCAAAAATGAGCGGATGGAAAGACTGTTAAAAAGAATCAGATATATGATCAAAAGGTTCAGGAAGATTGAATTCTATCATGTTCTCAGGGAGCTTAATATGAAGGCAGACAAAGCAGCTAATAAATTCATAGATATAGGGTGCTATGAACTCAAGGTTAATTCAAAGATAAGTCTGGAAATTCCACCATAATCTGCATTCTGTCTAAGGATGGGGAGCTTGAGCAGATCTTTGTATTCTTGATCAGCGTCTTTAAGTTGAATCTCTCACATTAATATAACCGTTTTTGTTAAAAAAAATAAAATGCAAACACAAAGAAAAATGGACTTACTATGGAGTTGCAATAGACACCATGACTTGAATAACGATGTCCAGGTTGTTTACTTTCTCAACTCTACTCCTAATATCCCATTCCTTTGCTTTGGTCATCTATGGTGCAATAATCAATATAATATGAACAAAACCATTCCTTTCTTTGCAACTCGATATTTAACATGTCTTGATTGATGTCCACAATCAATGTTAGGGTTTTTACATGCCTTAACTTATGATTAGGGTCAAGGTTATGGTCCATCTAGAATATTCTTGAAAGTCCACTTGTTGCTAGCTCCACATGTGTGAGCCTTGAACTTAACTCAATTTAATGATCAAGTGATTGGAGGAGTTAGGTGCAAAGTCAATTCTTGTCTTTGCACTTGGCCCCTTGATCACTTGATCATACAATTGAGTTAAAAATTATTATGTATGAGCAATGGAAGTTAACATAACATCAACTTTACATCGTAGTGGTCAAAATATATATTAACTTGTGAAAAACATAATTTCGTAACTTCATAGTATAAGTCTTGATAAAGACGGTATACTGGTTAGTCAAGATTTATGAAATCTTTGTAATTGACAAACCTATGATCAATTTTTGCTAGACCTCGACATAAAAATAAGTTTAAGGTCCAAAATTTCCCGGTGAAAAAGAAGTATAAACTTTATTTGATAGGATCTCCTCACTATTAAAATGAGTAAAACTAACATTTGATGATTGAAAACTTTGGTTAAAAAAAATATTTAATCGAAAAGTTAAATCCTAAATCAACCGAGTATGTATATTTGTATAATTATATGAAATGAATCTTTTAAATCATAAACAAAAAAATCTCAATATATTTTATATCATACATACATAAACCATAAATTATTAATGTTTGGTTAAACCATGCACAACGCACCTAATTCCCTTGGTGCAAGGTATTCAAGGTGTTGATCTCTTTAACCTTTAAAAAAAAATCCTCTTTTCTTCACTAATTATGTGTCAACTAGTTTTTAATTCGATGTAGCGGTTTCTCCTTTAAGGGCTATGTTGAGAAGAGGACGGGCTCGCAGTTGTGATAATGGGGAACAAAACTGCTGTAGGTGTGTTTGTAACTGTGGTGGGGTTAGCAGGGGCAGGCATCTTGTATGTTCATCGCCAGCAGCAGGAGGAGCGTCGCAGCATGAGAGTAGGGCTCCTCAGAGATCAACAACAGTTTCTCAAGTCTAACCAAAATCCACCCCAACAGGATTAGATCTCGGCAACTCCCCAACAAGTAAGTCTGCTTCCCGAATAAGCATACGTATTTCTGAATGGCCATTCATGAAGAATATCGACGATGAACAATATCCATTTTGAAATGCTGAAAACATGATATATCACCTAGCAACTCCCCTTTTAACAACTCCTGCCAACTGGAAAATAGGAATTCTTAACGATCGCAGATAATAAAATACTAGATTATAGGATCTCATTACCAATTTGTACCAACTAGGCTGAACCCATCTAAATCAGGGTTTGATATTGACCTCGACGTTGTGAGCTTAATTTGCATCGACTAGCCTGGGTCTATCTAAGTTCGGGCCTGAAAACCACCTTAAGGTTGTGAGCATAAATTAATATAGACTATATCCCGGACCCGTCTAAATCCAGGTCTGATATGTACCTCGAGGTTGCATATTTCGAGTTCCCATTTTCGAT
Source organism: Pseudotsuga menziesii (assembly GCA_001517045.1). Taxonomy (NCBI): domain Eukaryota; kingdom Viridiplantae; phylum Streptophyta; class Pinopsida; order Pinales; family Pinaceae; genus Pseudotsuga; species Pseudotsuga menziesii. The sequence continues at coordinate 534,555 of LPNX011077309.1, read as the reverse complement.
ACATCATCAATTTTTCCAAACTCAATTTATGCATCCTGGTACATATTAGACCAGGCTTAAATGGGTCCACAGGTAAACTAGCATCAATATCCAATGCAGCCATTGTCATGTGTAGCCACAATGCACCCAATTTACATTCTAGATTCAATGCATTGTTTAACAGGTATATGAAGAGTGGAGTGATACTCCACTCCCATGCACCTCGCTTTTCTCAATGCAATTGACTTCCTCTTCTAATGAGAAGGGTGGAGAGAAACAAATAAATTGATGGTGAACAGGCTTTCTAAGAGCTACGACTGGGAAAGCTTATTATGCAATCCTTTTTGCATAATGATTAACGGACAAAGAAGGGGCATTATACCTCCTTTTATATAAAGGTATATGGTATATTTGCAAAACAATTTGCTTTTCGACTTCACTTCTGCTTTTGAATTCCGTTGCTTAATTTTTCCTTATTGTTGGAAAGTTTTAATCTTGAAATTGTACTCAACATAAAGGTGTGTTATGGATTTTGTTGATTGCCTCAGAGAGTGGGAATGCATCGGATGACACAGTAATAGAGTCATTATTTTGGAAAGTTTTAATCTTGAAATTGTACTCAACATAAAGGTGTGTTATGAATTCTGTTGATTTCCTCAGAGAGTGGGAATGCATCAGATGACACAGTAATAGAGTTATTATGTTGGAAAGTTTTAATCTTGAAATTGTACTCAACATAAAGGTGTGTTATGAATTTTGTTGACTGCCTCAGAGAGTGGGAATGCATCAGATGACACAGTAATAGAGTCATTAAGAGGAGTATTACTAACCCTATAAGGGGTAAATTTCTGCTATCGGATACTTTGATGTAGTTGCGATTGGCTTTTCTTAGAAGCAATAATTTTCTCATGAGTTCAGCTCAACGATCTTCATAATTCTTTGCTCAATGCTACTAAGTGCCCATAGTCAGCATGCGTTGTTCATCACTATTCTTACGAAGAGATAGGTTTGAGGCTTTGAGCATTGTGACATTTAGTAGCTACTGGAGCAGCTAATTGCTCAAATGTAAAGTCTAAATCTGAGTGTGATATGCATCTTGAGGTTGCAAACTTAAATTGTATATAGTATATACCATCCTGAATTATCTAAAGCCAGGTCTGATTGCACCATAAGGTTGTGAGGTTAAAATTGTACAGACTTGCTTGGATTCATCTAAATCCAGGTCTGGCATGCACCCAGTGTTATTGGAACCGGCTGTTTATGGTCTAAACTGACTGGTTCAGACTGGTTTAGCTGAAAACCGGTTCAGTTCCAGAATTGAATTGAACCGGAGTGGTTTGACAGAAAACCGGTCTGGTTCCAGACTTAAATTGAACCGGAGTGGTTTGACAGAAAACCGGTCTGGTTCCAGACTTAAATTGAAGTGGCTGGTTCAGACCAATTTGTCTGAAAGCTGGGCTGGTTCCAGAATTAAATTAAACCGGTCAGTTCAAACCTGAATTGGTCAAACCAGGACTGGTTTTTGTCCAAACCAGAAGAAGTGGACGGACTGGTCTTTTCCCCCAACCCCCGAAAATGCAAAAAAAAATGACAAAGAGGAAAAAGGTAAAACATACGAAAAGTTGCTCCCCCTCCTAAACCCTAAGCCAATGCTATCTAATGATGCAGCCCCACCCCATATTTCCCTGTTGCCAGTCAAGAGAATCTTTTTGGTTTGATATTTTTTATTTACCTTATAATTTAATTTACATAAAATTTTAACATTGAAAGTTAAAAATGGGGGACACCCATTTTAGGATGTTGGTAATGGTCTTAGATACCGAGGATCTCACATAAGGTGTTTTTTCCAGTTTCAGATTTAACAAATTTTCAGCATTTCAACTCTATGAAATAAACCAGTGCAACCCTGGTCGTCTACATCTCATGGGTTAAAACTTAATTGTAAGATTGGAGCATCATAAAGTTTAAACGCTTGTTTGTGATTGCTTTGTAATCCGAAATGGATCAATATATAAATTGTCATCTATTTAGTGCTTTTTGGGTGGAACGATTTGAGGAATTGGCTTCAAGGGTCCATTTTAGGCGCAGATCTTACTTTTCAAAGTTGGGGTAAAAATTTTTCCAAAACCTTCTGGGGCCATTTTGAGGGCTTAAATGGCATTTTTTGGTGTGAAACACACGGAGGGACGAAATTTTATATTCTACACATTGAGACCTTTTCAATGGTGCAAAAATTGCCTCAATTGGAGATCATATGAGGAAGTTATGCTTCTTGCAAGTTGACTTATCCAATTGACCACCATGGTATCGAGTGGATTCCACGTCAGCTCTCATTTCTCACAAATGTGGAGCTAGTCACGTGTGGACTTTCAATAACATTCTAGAAGGTCCAAAACCCTAACCCTAATTGAGAGTTGGGGCATGCAAAAACCCTAAAATGAACTCTAGACGACGATCGGGATATGCTAAATATTGGGTTGTTAGGAGAAGGGGTTCCATTCTTTTGATGTTATGTATTTTTCCACAGTTGAGCAACAACACAAGAGTGGATAGTAGAGTAGAACAGAGGAAGTAGGAGATCCTGCAGTAGCTATTCTAGCCGCAAAGTCATAGGTAACTCTATAGAGAGTACCATTTTTTTGTATTTGTACTATATATTTTGAGAAGAAAAGAGCAAGGCACAGTCCTCATTTTAGCTAGGTTTTTCCTTTTAGTGGGTTTTTTCAGGGTATATCTTGTGTTATTTGTGTGGATGTGTGATTTTGCTCTAGTTATTTCTCTTTCAATTCCATTGTATTCAGTATTTATGGAATTAATGAACTAAGTTGTAAGAGCCGTTGTGATGAATTGTTCCAGTGGAATATCCATGGTAGTTTATGGATCACTTTGTGACGACGAGGATCTTAGTTTAGGGGTTGATTATGATGATATGTTGTGGTATGATTTTTTTGGACTGTACAGGTCATTTAGTGCCTCAATTTTTATTTATTTTGGTTTAGATATATATTGCAATTGATTTGATTTTACTATAGTCACTTTTATACACTATATACATTGATGTGGGAATATAATAAACCCACTTCATAACTTAGGATAAAATATTTAATCAATTTTGATTAATTTCCTACCCATTAGCCTAGATAGTTGGCATCCACTTGCACCACATAGTCAACACTTTCCATATATACCTCATGAACGCTTTAATCCCGATTATGAGTTGATCCTGTCCACTTTATTGACTACTAGAATTAGTAACTGCGCTTTTCTACAGATTCTGCCTTATTCTGCTTTTATCCAGCTTTTTTGTGGATAAGGTAAAGCTAGTCAACTAGGAAATTGCTATCTTTTGTTGCCAACCCATCCTCCGTGATTTTCTCTCAATTTTCCAGGATTAGCATGTTTTTCCATCACTCTTGACTACTCACTCATGCTTTTGTTAATTCATGAGGTCTTTGACTGATTTGGGAAGTGTTTTAGCCACCTATGGGGGTTTATCATATTTAGTAAGTTTATCTTTCTGAGCTTGCTGAGTTGTCTCCAATACAACTCGATTTTACCTATGAGCGATGTACTATTTATGTACACTATTATTCATCATTATTCAATGGAAGGATACGCTCCAATATTCATCTTTTCATTCATGTGATTCTGTTTCTTTTCTTCTCTCTATTTTTCCTGTGTATGCTTGTGAGAATTATCTTAGTAGCAAGATCTATTTCTAGTGTTGGTTCTTAGCATCTTTGCTCATAGCATTGGAGCTGCTATTTCTACATGGTATCAGAGCGCAAGGTTGCTCAAGTTCTACAGAGTTGAGGAGCGCATCCAGTCTCCTATCCCTCTCTGAAAAAGAGCTTGATTTAAGCTTACAAGATCTTTTGCTTAGTTTTATTTTTTACAGGTTGCAGAGAGTTTCTTCTTGAGTGCATCAACTCAGTAGTATGGATTCTCCTTCAGCTATAATCTCGACTCCCTTCAACTATCACAAATGGAAAGCCAAAATTGACATTCTATTGCGCAGTAAGGGACTATACAGAGTTACTCTAGCTTTGGAGAATGAGCCCAATGCTATGATTGAGAAAGCTAAGTGGCATAATAGGTTGGATGAAGCCTATGGATTGCTTTGCCTCTATATTTCTCATGATCTACTCTTTCATCTAGATGGTTTGACCACTCCAAACCAAGTATGGACCAAACTTGAGTCTCTCCTATGGAGTTCAAGATGATTTAAGAGCGCATCAGTTGGAGATTGAGTTATTCTCAATGAGTCTAATCAGTTTCGATTGTATTGAGGGTTTCTTCACCAAATTCAAGTCAATTGTTCTAATGCTCAAACATTGTGGGATTGAGAAGAAAGATGATCAATTAATCTTTTCCATTCTTTGTAAATTGGGTCCTGAATACTCAGTTTTTGTGTCTACTTTTCATGCTACTAGGCTTGCTGTTTCTAATTGAAAAATACCTTCTTTGTGTACTTTCTTTGATTCACTAACAAATGAGCAAGACAAATTGATCCATATGGGTGCTCTTAAATCTTCGAAGGGCAAGGATCATGCTCTCATGGTTCAAGGAAGCAAGAATACCAAATCCAAAGAAAAGCAAATTGTGAAAGAGAAGAAGCCAAAGTAAAAAATTGAAGATGAAAGTTCGAACCCTACTGATGAAGATTTAGTGAAGAAGGTAAAGAAGAAAGGGAGCACATCCAAGTGTTCTTATTGCAGCAAAAGATTTCATCCAGAGAAGAAATATTTCAAGAAGAAGATGGACATCATGTCTTAGCTTCTTGAGAAGCACAACATCGAAGTTCCAGATGAGCTAGAGAAGCCCGCTGATTCTTCAGAACACTGTTATAGTGCGCAATTCCAAGGTGATATAAACTATGCCTTGAGTCCCAGAGTAAAATCCTTTCTTCATGTCGTTGATTTAGATTCATTTTCTGATATATCAGAATCATAAATATCAGATCCTTTCTTTGATAATCCACCTATCATTCTCCTGGATTCATCTCTCAATAATTGTGATTTTTTACTAGATCTTGACTTGTCTTTAAGTAGCTCTTCCTTTCTCCATAATTCCGATTTAGAAGCATGTTTGCAGGCTGATATACATGTCATGACATCATTCCTACCACCATCCATACCATCTACCATACCTCTGAATACTCCTAAGACTATACAAATCCCAAGTTCACTAGTTGATTCCTCATTGGTCTCTTATGCAGTGTTACTTATATTACATGGTTGGAAGTCTTGCTTATATTTCATTGGTTGGTTATCCATGACCTTAGTCATCTTTGGACTGATATTACACATGTTTAGATCTATTCTAAACACTTATGGTTCATATCTCAAGTCCATTCATCATTCATATTTTACACTTATCAGTTTTCCCCAGTTGCTCATAGTTTTCCTAATCTAGCCCTGTATCCTCATGGAGTCACTGAAGGCCTTGTCTTTGCTGTTCCATATGCTAATGTTTATGATATATCAGAGTTTTTTCAGCCTCATATCAGATCTGGGAAGGTGCTACATCAGATTGGAAGAATGACACGTGATTCACATCACACTTTTGCAGCTATTCAAGGAATTGATTGTGTAACAAATTGTCTTAATTTTTTGTACACTTTGGGAAGAAATATGCACAATTTTCTTTTCCATTTCAGATTTTGTTTGCAGATCAGAGTTTGACACCAGCAAGAAGCATTCAAATAATGCTCCTACTTCATCAGTTGATGAGATACCAAGAGTCTCTCCACTGCTTTCTTGCAGCGTCTACACTCTAGCGCATGATAATGAAGTTCATGATTTTTTCATCAAGTCTTACACCAAGAAGCAATTCATTTAGCTCATTCAAGTGAAGATAAAAACATACTGAAGACATGTTATTTCAAATTTTGTGCCTTGTCCTTTCTTGAGGGAGGATTTTCCCCATGCGGTTTTGCCTCTTTCCTCACTTTTCTGGACATGAATAATTGTAAAGGGTGACCATAGCCTTGTTGTTAGGCCCTATATACACCTATATATCATCATAAAGTCAAACTTAAAGGGGGGTGTGGGAATATAATAAACCCACTTCATAACTTAGGATGAAATATTTAAACAATTTTGATTAATTTCCTACCCACTAGCCTAGATAGTTGGCATCCACTTGCACCACATAGTCAACACTTGCCATATATACCTTAGGAACGCTTTAATCCTGATTCTGGGTTGATCCTATCCACTTTTTTGACTGCCAGGATTAGTAACTGCGCTTTTCTGCAGATTCTGCCTTATTCTGCTTTTATCTAGCTTTTCAGTGGATAAGGTAAAGCTAGTAAACTAGGAAACTGCTATCTTTTGTTGCCAACCCATCCTCCATGATTTTCCCTCCATTTTTTAGACCAACATGTTTTTCCATCACTCTTGACAACTCACTCATGCTTTTGTTAATTCGTGAGGTCCTTGACTGATTTGGGAAGTGCTTTAGCCACCTATGGGGGTTTATCATATTTCGTAAATCTATCTTTCTGAGTTTGATGAGTTGTCTCCAATACAACTCGATCTTACCTATCAGGGATGTATTATTTATGTACACTATTATTCATCATTATTCAATGGAAGGATACGCTCCAATATTCATCTCTTCATTCATGTGATTCAATCTCTTTTCTTCTCTCTATTTTTCCTGTGTATGCTTTTGAGAATTATCTTAGTAGCAAGATCTATTTCCAGTGCTGCTTCTTAGCATCTTTGCTCATAACATTGGAGCTGCTATTTCTACAATTGAAAACTTTGCATATTTTGTGTCTAATAGTTTGGATTTACATTGATGTACATGAATATATAATATTTTTAAATTAAAATATTTTATGTATATTTGTACAATCAATGCCTTTTATGGTTTTGGTTGGGTGTGAAATTTTGGTTCTAAAACTAAGTTGCATGATATTGAGACCCAAAAATTTGGAAATGGAGAAACACAATATTACAAATAATAATAATAATAATAATAATGTGTTTTTCTAACACATTATATTGAAACTTTGAAAGAAAGCATATATGTTGATGAATAAATGAGCAAGACCATGTAAGTGAGAAACATAAGCGACAAGTGATAGATTACAATTTACTACTAAACTCATCTCTATATTATTTCTCATAGATGATTTCCATATTGCAAACAGTAATATCCAAAACCAACCTTTATAAGTGATGCTATATATAGAAAATCAACCTTTATACATGAACCTAGAAAAAAAACTTGAGCTAAGTTGGTAAAGCCTCATAGTCATCCTCCTAACCTTCATTTTCATCATGAAAAATAGAGCAAGATGCATATTCAATGGGGGAATGTGGAGTGGAGGAAGTATTTCCAATTCCACTTCTAGGTTCCTTAAGATTCTATGCAACAAGAGAGATGTCCAAGTTAGAGGATTTAGGATTCACATCGCATCTTTAGAAGGCCCATTGTCATAATCTAGACCCCTATGAGATGCAAGGTGAGGGTTGGAATGCACATAAACAAGATCCTTAGCCTTATGTGAACCCAATTTGTTGTGCTTCACTGAATGAATAAAACCATTGGTGCTCCGACTCCTTTTTACTGATGAAGAGCTTGCCACTTGTGAAAGAATATGAATGGCAAGGGTTCGCAAATGCACACCATTTGCTCCATGACATATCCACCATTTAATCTGAGTCATGGTGCTTCTCTCATCCAAAGTTGATATGTCTTAATCATCATCCAAACCAACAACAAAAACTTCCTTCACCTCCCTCTGTAGATGAGGCTGATGCAGAGGCATGAGGGTGACACAGGGGGGTCGTGTGATCTTTGTGGGGTTTTTCTTCAAGGAGTTTCGGTTGTATGATTTTGCTAGGTTGGGTAAAATCGATTTTTGGATTGTATTGTTTTATATCTTGCTAATAAAATATCTTCTCACACTGCTATACCGGTTTTCCCATCTTGGGTTTTTCCGGGGGTTTCCATACCCAAAAATATTGGTGTCTCTATTGGTGTGATTGCTATTATACGTTTTCTCAGTATTTATTTTCCGCTGCATTATTTGTGAAGAAACTCATTTGTGGTTAACAATATATATATATATATATATATATATAGTGTAACTCAAGATTGCTTTTTAAGGAAATTTACACCACCTCACCTTCCCAAAAAACTAAATCTTGTCCCATGAACAAGTGGTATGACAATGAATGTTAACTTTTGCACAATCAAATTTGGCATGCCTTCAATCACACTCACCCTTCCTGTTAAAGTTTTAAGATTTTTAATATTTTTAACTAACTTGTGCAATAATGCAAATCAAGTACTCAGAATGATGAAGTAAAAGTACAACAGTGACAAAGATCTAAATGATAATAAAATAATTTTCATCTCTTTCAACTTTAACACTCTCAAAGGTCCCTATGTTAAAGTTGAAGCATGCAAGGACAATAAATAACAACAACAATAATAAAAGATAAACTAATGAACAAGTTAAACAAACTAACAACTAGCATCAGTAAAAGAGAAAGCAATGCTGGTTTAGATCTTCCTTATACTCAAATATATTTTTCATATCAGACTTTCTCTTAGGAGACAAGTCACTAAAGGAACAATGGACATACCTAAGAGAGAGATAGATAGGTAGATGTAGGGTAGAGTTAGACAAGTACATACCTCAGGGTGCTAACCAAAACAATCCACAAATGGGAATAAAACTTCAAACCCTTGCTGCAATAAATGACAGTCTTTAGGATAGTCATACATCAAACAAATAGCAACACCTTTCAAATGTCCAAAGGTAGCCTTAAACCATACACTAACACCCCAAACTGTAGCAACACTTTCACAAAGGCAAAGACACCTTCAAACACAACAGTAGCAATCTCGAGGAAGGTTAAAAAGAAACAAAGGCATCCTCTAACCAGACTTAGCAGGTAACAGTCTGCTACTGTGGGCTAGACAATGGTCATGGTAGCCCCAATAGGCTCAACAAGGTCATAGTAAGCACTAGCAAGGATACACCCTACAATTTAGACCTCAAAGCATTCACGATGGACACCAACAAGGATACAACCTATTGAACAGACCTCAAAACAATCACGGTAGGTACAGATTAGATCACAAAACAGTCACGAAAATCTAAGAGAGGTTCAACAAAGGTCATGACCTAGCACCAACAGCTCACAACAGTCACGACCCAACACTAGCAGCTCATAACAGTCACAGTCCAACACTAGTAGTCTACAATGGTCACGATTCAGCCATAAGGGGCTTCAACAGTCACGGTTCAGCCCTAAGGGGCTTCAAGAGTTGACGGCCCAACCCTAAGGGGCTTCAACAGTCCACGACCCAATCGTAAGGGGTTGAAATAGTCATGGCCCATCCCAACATGCCTCAAACAGTCACGGGGCAGCGTAGTAAGGCTACAAATAGTCACAACCTAGCCTAGTAAGGCTAACAAGGTTCACGGTTAAGTCCTAGCAGCCCACAAAGGTCATGACTCACTTGTGCTGAAGAGATAAAGAGAGGCAACCTTCTAATGTAACAAAGAAACCCTAAACGTCAAGCCAAAGAGCAACAACAAAACCCCAAAACAGTCATAGAATCAGATCTCCAATCTTCTGTTGTCAAGACACACCCAAAATGAATGTTAGGACTTGAATTTATAATATTGAAAAGTCTTCTAGAAGGGTCGTCGTTCTAACCCTACCTTTTAGGAGTGTTACCAAAATAAAACATAAAGTAATATTATGTTGACTTAGGATAGGGTACCAATGGTCAAGACGTTATACAAGATAAAACAATAAAGTTAAGTCATCATAACAAAAGGGTGAAGGTACCACATTGAAGAAGGGGCGTTAGTACTTAGGACCAACAAGGGGTTCATATAAGACCACAAGTCAACAAGAGGGTTCACAACAAAGTGGGAAGATAACCCCTTTACCCACAAGACGAAGGTGCCAAACGTTTGTCTTCTCTCTCAAGGTATATAGTCCATAAGTGTTCCATACAATAACTAGAATTTTTTATCATCAAGGTCTAAATTGGATGATGTGATCCTCTGGTCCTCCAGACTGCTCCTAAAGGTCAAGTACTAGTGACATCATCAAGGGGTGGCAAGTCCCTCAAGAAACAACGTAGCTTAACCATTTAGGAGAGGAGGACATCACACATCATCATCTTGGTCAATTGACCAAGATCCACCTGGTTAATTGACCAGGTATGTACCTGCAAGAACTGCTTGGTCCCAGACCAGGAAGTCTTTGTCTCAACCCGCAGGATCTGCTTGGTCCTCATGACTGAGAAACTGTCTGGTTCCAGACCATAATACCCTAGAGACATATAGGCGCCCTAGCCCCATGCTGGGGACTTTGCCATAGCATCAACCTGTTTGGTCCCAGACCAAGAATCCTAGGAGATTGCTGGGGGCCCTAGGGTACCTTCTAGGGACTTACTTTGCCTGGTTAACTGATCAAGAACCCTGGTTAACTGACTAGAGTGCCATCCTCCCTGAGAATGGGTCTTGCACCTGCATTATCTTTAACACTTCCTTGCCCCATCTTAAGGCATCATACTGTTTTCTTCTTCACCATAAAAAGCATCTCTTTATTTCCCAAAGGAGAAGTGAGTTAACTGCTTCCCTTACCCATTACCCTAAATTTTTATGGTGCACCTTCTTTCCTCGCCACTCCCTTCTTCCTCTTGTTTCAAAATTCATGTTTACTCATAGCACCTCCCTTTACGATGTCCTTGGGTTGTCCATAATCGAGGCTACCTCTCCCCCCCCTTTTGCTGCCTATTTTCATATCGAGATATCCGAGAAGCCGTTTGGGTGGTGAACGCTAGAAAAGCATCAGATGAAGAAGCTTCTAAGAAGAACTCTTCAAGCAGGGTCTTCATGCCATGGATCACCACTTAATCGACTTGTTTAACCACGTGGTTTGCATGGGTATTCTACAATCTTGGTCATATCACATTATTCACCCGATCCACAAATTGGGTTCTAGTTTAGATCCCAACAACTAAAAAATGATCATGGTGGGCCACAAGTTTTTAAAACTCTATGCTATGGTCCTCCATTTGAAGCTCTCTATGGAGATTAAGAGGAGACAACTTAGAGAAAGAGGACACACTGGATTTCGACTTGAGCACCATACTATTGATCACATCCTTATACTTCGAGCAATCATTGAGGAGTTGCGGTATTTCTCTTCGAAAGTTTATTGCTGCTTTGTGGACTTTCATAAAGCTTTTGATTTCGACCCCCAAGAGGCTTTGTTTCAGAGACTTCGATACATTGGTTTCTCAGAGACCTTACTGATCACCATTATGCGCCTATATGAGTTTGGTCCTTGGTTGTCTATGCACAACATAGGGGATATCAAATTTTATCAAGAGTACCATTTGTTGAAAGAAATGCAACTTCGGAAGATATTCTATTATACTTTTATTGTATTTCTCGTTCGGAGATGTTATTCCTCCGTTCAAAGATGTCCTTGATGTAATTGGTCATGTAAAAGCCATGAGGTAAAACCTCCGTTGTAAGTCGGGGCAATAATTCCCACAAAAGTATTTTATAAATGTTATTTTGAGTCTTCCTAGGTAGTTTGGCCCTAATTAGAGAACCTGGCCGACCTAGTTAGGTAATTAAGTCACTCACCTAATGAATATAAATAGGTGAGGCGCCTCTCATTTACACACTTCTCATTCAAGCATTGCGCAAGAGAGAGAGAGAGAGAGGAGCAGTCTATTGCAGGAAGAGAGATTCTATTATTGTTCTTGGGGTCTTACACTGTACTTGGTCGAATTTTATATAGAGGAAGTTTTGCTGGGTTTTCTCCCCCATGAGGGTTTCCCAGGATAAATCTCTGTGTTCTTTTGTGTGGCTGTGCTTGTCTTTCTTTCAATGATCCTTTGCATATGGGTATGATGTAATGATGCTAAATGTTTTAAGATATTGTATAACCATCAAAATTCTAACATGGTATCAGAGCCACCCTGAAAGAAGTCTTTGTGCAATCGAAACACTGCTACAATTGCAGCTATTGGAGATTAGGGTTTCATGCTTGAAAACCCTAGAAGGAAAAATCTAGTCATCTTGGCATTTTCGCTATAACTTAGTTTGGTAAATGCTCAGGAGCTGAAACTTGGACAGGCCAAAGATGAAATCTTGTTGTACCTTGTGTGCAAGTTTCAACCTCAAATTCACTATACTTTAGGAGATATGATCCCTCTAAATCAGGGTTCTAGCCTCTTCCAGAATTCAGTCTTAAACAAGTGACCTAGGGAGAATTTCTATATCTCGGGCTAGGAAGATCCAAATCAAAGTTCGCAAGATATTGCAGACAGGGTACGAACTGTAGTTTCCGTGGTACAAGTTTCAGACCCCGAAGTTGAAATAGTGACATGTGGCAGTGCATACAAGTTCACTATACCGAACCAGTGCTCAAACATGTCACTTTGTGAAACTTAGCATAAGTTCCACTTGTGGAATCCAATTATGCTCTAACCTGTGGGGTTGGAAAGAAGACAGATCATGCTATCTTAGTACAAAGTTTCAAACCTTAAGGAGCAGGTATTTAGGAGATACAACATAATCAAGATCAGATAATTTTGCAAAAGAAATTGGAGAAACTAGGGCTTTTTGTTCCAGGCACTTCCCTCCATCGATCAGTTGAAAAAGGAGGACTATCAAACTCGCCCTATGAGGGCACCTCTCTCTATGGATTTTCAATTTTTGACCTAACACTGCTGTTGGGGAAAACTAGGGCATCTGGTATTTTGTAGTCCTATCCTCAGTTTTGGGAAAAATGAGTATGTTGCTTAGCTCACCTTTCTATCCATTCAAATCTAAAAGTTAACTAAGTTGAAAAATGAGGATTTCTCTATCAAACCTTGGGTCCACCTGAAGCAATCTTCCATAAAAGCTTTCAAGCAAGCATAAAGTTGAAGCACTCTCATTGGTAAGTTCTATCCTCTCTATTTCCATTTGAGGTTCTCATTTTTATCATGATGGCAAATAGTACCAAGCTTGAGGACAAGCTTGAAGGAGCTGAGGACTTCCGAGCATGGAAGTATAGAGTGCTTCTCATACTTGAAGAAGCATGACTTGGAGAACTATGTCAAAGAAGAAGCTGCACATCCAGAGGGAGATGAAGACAAAGCAAAGCATAAGAAGGACTTAGTCAAAGCCAAGAGGATTATTTCTATCTCCTTTGGATCTCACATGTATCATCCTTAAAGATTCCTAAGGAGATGTTCGATGCAATGACCAACTTGTATGAAGGAAAGAACATCAACAGGAAGATGACCTTGAGAACTCAACTCAAGGATGTGAAGATGCAGATATCAGAAAGCAATCAATCTTACTTCACAAGGATCTCTCAGATCAAGAAGCAACTAGAAGCCATTGGAGACAATGTCAAAGAAGCGAAAGTGGAGATTACAACCTTGAATGGTCTCCCAAGTTCATGGGAATCTTTCATTCAAGAGATTTGTTCTAGAAGGAGGAATGCACATAAGATGAAGCTCGATTGATAGAAAAAGAAGAAGAGATGGATGAATATGACAATCAAGCCCTTACAACTCATGCTAAGAAGAGAAAGAACAAGAAGGAAGAACATTCTCGCAAGAATAAAAGGACTTTAGAAGAAGGACCTCTCACAGCTTAGATGTTTCAGTTGTGATGAGAGCGGACTCCTTGCGAAAGAATATCCCAAGATGAAAGAAGGGAAGGATGATATGATCAAGAAGTACTAGTTGATCATGTAGAATGATGTTTGGAGACCTGAAGGGAAGTTTTGTAAAGTGTTCCAAGTAGATCTACAAGATCAAGCATACAACAAATGGAAGTATCAAGAGATACAAAGCAAGGTTCATGGTTTCTCTCAGAAAGAGGGAGTCGATTATGGCAAGAAACTGCTCTAGGGGATGGACATACCTCTTCAGTGGTGGATATTACACTAGACAGTTGGTGTAATCGAAGTAGAAGAACAAATCGAACAACCTCTAGGATTTGGGACTCTCTACAGAGAACCACCTATGCACAAAAGGATTTGTACAAGCTCAATAGGAACCCATGGGATAACACATCTGGAGATTGAGTATCAACTAGAGAGATGGAGATCCCAACCTTTACTACAAGGTTGAAGATAGAAGCCTACAAAGGACGAGAAGCTCATAGATGGGTGCAAGAAAAACTTGCAACAAAGCTCGAGATGGAGGATATTGATATCTAGTGGCCTTGACAGGTGACATAGATGGATACACAGAAGATTAGCAGCAGAGGAGGCTACCTGTCACTCTAATGTCCTGATGTGGAGAGTATAAGATGCAGAGGGAGGATGGTGCTCCACTTCAGAGGGAGTGACTACGCATGGCATCCAACTTGAAGTTGCTAAGTAATCCTACTTCAAAGACAATTGATGCGATAGTCTACAAGCAAAATACTGACTCGTTGATGAACTTGATGAACATGAGGTAGGATATTTGCTTTGCAGAACTGAGATGTGTTCACATGGTTCTGGCAGAGCACGTACTTGAAGGGTACAATTAAGTATGGCCTCATATATGCGAGAGACCAAAGGATCTGCCTGCAGAGACATGATGACTTCGATTGGGTTGGCAGTGCTACAAACAGAAAGAGCACTCCAACATGTTGCAGAAAGTGGACTAGTGTTTCTCTAAGTGCAACCAAGGATGGATATATTGTAGCTAAGAAGAAAGCAAGGGAAGATTCCTCAAGTGACAAGGAATATGATCAAGAAGAATTGTACTGATGAAGATGAAGATCATACTCTTATCCATTTTAGCATTGGATAAGAAGGGATGCATTTGTAGGACACACAGATTCAACACCAATACACAGTTCTATGTGATTTGTGGTGTAAGAAGACTTGCTCAGTATTTTCGATCATGAGCAAGATAGGCTCAGAATCAGACGATGAATTAGAGTACATTGTTAGAGACTCCAGTATTTCATGCAAGGAGACAAAGATCAAGATGGAGTCTACCAAACAAACAAAGATAAGTATTTGAAATTGTCTTTCCTATATATCTAGTTGTTCAGTTGTTTACATAGATATGTTCCTAGATTTAGGAAGTGTATTATGCATGTTAGAGTGTTTGCATTGATGAACAATTTACTACTGATATGCATGTGATGGGTAAGTGGCTTATGGTGCTGTACAACATTCCATTGCTACTTTTCTAGAATGAAACCTTTTTGCTGACATGTGGGGAGTAGTGCACGCTCGTAATTATGTCTTGGTAGAGATGGAAGGCATCTAGAAAGTTACCGTATGTATACGGAATATGGATGAATGTTGTATTAGCTTAAATAGTTGCATGATTGTATGAGGGAGTGATGAAGATGTAGTAGGTTTCTTATTGTAGTGGTGTGGTAGCTCAGCCTAGGTAGGGTATGTTTGGCTAGGCTTGTTTGGCCTGAAAGGGTTAGTAATCCAGACTGGGCCTGTTTGATCCTAGGGGGATTAGTATGTCTAGCTAGGCTTGTTTGGCCCGAAAGGTTTAGTAAGCTAGACAAGGCTTGTTTGGTCCCTAGGGAGATCCATTTGTCTGACTAGGCTTGTTTGGCTCGAAAGGGTTAGTAAGTCATGCAAATGCCTGATTGGATCTACCAGAGAATCCACCGTGATGGTGCTTCATATGTCCTAAGGGCAAGACGATGAGATGCCAACACTCTGTGTTGATACCAACATTTTCATGCTGATCAAGACGATGAGATGTCGACACTCTGTGTTGATACCATCATTTCTATGCTGATGAAGACGATGAGACGCCAACACTTTGTGCTGATACCAACATTTCCATGTTGATGAAGACAATGAGATGCCAACACTCTGTGCTGATACCAACATTTCCATGATGAAGACAATGAGATGCCAACACTATGTGCTGATACCAACATTTCCATGCTGATGAATACGATGAGATGCCAACACTCTGTGTTGATTCCAACATTTCTATGTTGATGATGATGATATTGTTTCAGCATTTCTATGTTGATGATGATGATCTTGTTTCAACATTTCTATGCTGTTGATGATGATGTTGTTCCAACATCTCTATGCTAATGATGCAGATGATGATCTAGCATTTATTTGTTGATGATGTTGATTTAGCATTAACATGTTGAAGATGTTGTTGTTGTTCCAGTATTTACATACAGATGTTGCAGATGACGATCCAGTATTCACATACTAATGTTGCAGATGATGATCCAGTATTCACATACTGATATTGCAGATGATGATGTTTCGGTATCCATATACTGATGATGCTCCAGATGATGATGATGATGTCCCTTTACTCACATACTGATGACAACGATGATGTCCCAGTATCCACATATTGATGATGCTGATGATAATGCAGTTCTAGATTGATGATGAAGATTTATGATGCTGTTCCAAAACTTCCTATGACATACAGAGAGATTCACCAGTCAGTTGTTGTGGTTGCTGCCGATGAAGAATACCTTCCTAGTCAAGAGGGAGTGTTGAAAGAAATGTAACTTCAGAAGATATTCTATTATACTTTTATTGTATTTCTCCTTTGGAGATGTCCTTGATGTAATTGGTCATGTAAAAGTCATGAGGTAAAACCTCTGTTGTAAGTTGGGGCAATAGTACCCACAAAAGTATTTTATAAATGTTATTTCGAGTCTTCCTAGGTAGGTCGGCCCTAATTAGAGAACCTGACCGACCTAGTTAGCTAATTAAGTCACTCACCTAATAAATATAAATAGGTGAGGCGCCTCTCTCATTTACACACACTTCTCACTCAAGCATTGCGCAAGAGAGAGAGAGAGAGGAGCAATCTACCGTGGGAAGAGAGCTTCTATTATTGTTCTTGGGGTCTTACACTGTACTTGGTCAAATTCTATATAGAGGAAGTTTTGCTGGGTTTTCTCCCCCATGAGGGTTTCCCAGGATAAATCTCTGTGTTCTTTTGTGTGGCTGTGCTTGTCTTTCTTTCAGTGATCCTTTGCATATGGTTATGATGCTAAATGTTTTAAGATATTGTATAACCATCAAAATTCTAACACCATTAGGGTCAAACAAGCTTGCCCCCTTTCCCCTACATTGTTTGGGATATACATTTACAAGCTGGAGTCCTTGCATGAGCACATCAAGACAGAGATGGGTGCCTTCTCCACTAGGGCCTGATTTCTATTGTATCGTTTTTGGATGATGTGATCCTTTTAGCCTCATCTCTCGAGAGGTTGCTGAGATAGCTAGATTCCCTGGCCCTCTTTTTTGATCATCGTTAGGTGACAGTCAACCTAGGGAAATCCAAGGTCATGATCTTCTACAGGTAGAAGAAGACCCCCTCTTTAATCACCATTTCTTTTTCAAAGAGGAGATTGAGATCACCAACACATACACTTATTTGGGGTTATTGTTCACAGGGCTTTGCTTTAGCCCACAACATGCTCTGCAGCCTTAGGTGAGCAAGGGTTATGGATCCTTGGCCCTTCTTGAGAGACATTATTTTTAGAACCATTTATTGAACATATTGTACAAGATGTTGATCATGGACACTCTTGTTCAATTCACAGTTTTTTATGGTTTTGAGGTGTGGGGTCTTGGTCTTCAATAGAGAGAGTTCAAATTATCCTCATTCATAGCATAATTAGATGAAAGCAGACAGTTCCTTAGCCTATCATTCTCACAGAGTTTGGTGCTCGGCCCTTTCGGCTTGAGATAGTGTTTGGCCCCATCTCACTCATGCATTGCATTCAACATCTTGACGATAGATCGATGGTATGGGACTGATATCCTTACTTGGCCTATTGTTGATCAAATTCCATAGCATCAATTATTTCTTTGGTTTGTTCTCAATGCTGGTATGTTGGGGTCTTAGATCTCCTAGCATATGTTGGTATTACGATGGATCAACTCCCTCCATTTTGATATTACCTTGATGCACTTGGACTCCTCTTACCTACCAGATAGGAGATGAACACAATCATCAAAGGATATCTACAAACAATTTATATGGGCCACTTGGATAAACCCTCATGGTGGATTACGTTTGAAGATGGCCTTCTATGCTAAGCACTTCATCATTATGAGGGATGGACTCATTGTTCGACCCCATTACACACTTTTCCATTGGATGCATGCCCTTTAGATCCCCATGGGCTAGTTTAGAGTTGGCTCTCATAGACTGTAAATAGAGACTGACCATTAGATTGATTGATCAAACATGATTTGCTAGCTGTGCCAACTTCGAGAGGTTGAGATTGAGGAGCACTTTTTTTTGTTGTTGCTCGATTTACTATAAGATTCGAGGACAATTCAATTGCCTTTTTACAGAGCTACATACACTTAACAATTTCTTTAGGTACTCAGAGTAGTGGTGCCTAGCCTTATACATTAAGGAGGCACTTTGTCTTTGCTCTTCTATACTCCAACCACATCCACATCCTAGACCAATTTCTAATCAATTGATCACTTCCTTTTTTACTGTGCTCCCAACTAGGGGCACCAAGCGATAGATGGATAGGGTTGACCCGAGGTTAATGAGGACATTGGGCACTATTTCTACTTTTGTGAGGCCCCAACAACATCACTGGACTAGGCCTCATATTTGTAGACAGACCAGTTGCTAGAGGTTATCTTCCAGGTCAAATTGACAGGGTCTTCCTTCTAGACAATTGCACAACATTTATTCCACTCTCTTGATAGTTCTTCTAGACATAATTCTAAGTTTTCTCCATTTGGCCTTGGATGGTAGGAGAGATGATTCTTCCGGACCAGAGTAGCTTCTATTACCACCATAGACTCTAAATCCACTCTCTTTGTACATCTCTTTCCTGGAGCGTCTCTCCATCTTGGATGTTGGCCTCCGAGGGTTTAGTTTGGATTTCTATTCTATTTCACTTCCCGCTTCTTGCTTTATTAGGAGTCACCTTAGCGCTCCCACTTTGTATATGTACCTAACAATCCCATGACTTACTTCAATGGTCTTTAGTTGGACATTAATACATTTATCTTATCTTATTTTTGTACCAACCTAAAAGATTGAACTCCCTCTTGTTGGAAACACCCTTTCTCACGCTGCCTAAAAGACTAAAAATCTGCTTGTTAAAATCGCCCTTGCTCAAACTGTGTGAAGAAAAAATGAGAACAAAATCCTCTATAAAAAAATCCAATGTGCAACATGTCCAAGCTTCAGCAATTGGAATAGAATGGCGCTAGTAATTAGCACATGGGCCTCTTGAAGGTTGTGAGGTAAGAAAACCTTGTGATTTCAATGATTATAGAGTGTAGCTTGTTCTAGATAGTGGCAATGATGGCAACTCCTAGTATGTGAGAGATTCACTTGTTGCATGGAAGTTAAGATTGTAAAACCTCTTGGAAATGACATATTTGTGGTACCTTGTGGAGAAGGTGGTTGTGCCACCTATAAACCCCAAAGATTTGGTAGAACATAATAAGAAGGTAGTGGTAGTGAAGTGAATCCTATTGGGTTCGGTGAAGGATCACTTGATCCCTCGTATTGCTGGGAAGAACATTACCAAAGAGATATATGATGCCTTGGGAACCTTGTACTAGAGTGTGAATGTATTTAAGAAGATGATATTAAAGAACAAACTCAGGGCTACTTACATGAGCAAGTTCTTTAAGGTGATAAGCTATCTCATGAAGATAGCATAGCTGAGAGATCAAATTGCTGTAGTTGGGGACAAAGTTGAGGATAATGAGATAGTTCAAATTTCTCTGAATGGCTTTAGTCCTATGTCACAAGGTTCGTCGAACTTCAAGGTTGAAATTCGAAATTCGGTGAACCCTTAAAAAACCTGAAGTTCGTTAAGGTTTGTTGAACTTTATGCTTGCAATTCTTTGTTCTAACCCTCAACCCTTTGTCTCAAGGCCACAACATTGTGCAGCAGGTGAGTCCATTTTTGTTTTAACCCTCGACCCTATGTCTCAAGGCTATGGCACTGTGTGGTGGGCGACAGGTGATTCCATGCTCGTTGGCAATGGGCATTGCTAGGGCTAGGGCCATTTATGGGCCACATATTTGCTGCAATTTGCAAAATGGAGAACACCTGCCTTGACGAGTTGACGACGTTAGTCCCCAGGGCCACCACAACTTGTGATGGGCCACCTTGAGTTTTGCTAATTGACAACTTCATGATTTTCCCTTGACCGTTCAATGGTGGTTTTATTTCCTTGTATATTACTGATTACTTTCCCCCTATCAACCAATGGTGGTTTTATTTGATTTTTAGATTTTTCATTACTTCCCCTTAACCGACCAGTGGTGGTTCTATTTCTTTGTATATTATTTATTATATTTTAAAGTTTAATTTTATTGGTGGGCGATTGTATTATTTTTCTCTTATTTATATGTTTATAAACTTTAAAATTTCATTTTAATATGTGCGTGTGTGTGTTTATAAACTTTAAAATCGCATTTTAATAACAATAATAATAATAATATATTTTTAAGGTCATAGGCAAGCCAAACACCAATTTGGTGTATGAGACCTCCTTGTTTGTGGGACAAGGGACACCCCTTCGCTCAACGATTTGACTGCTAAAGTCTATGGAGGTGTACATACCCTACTCCCTTCCAGATTTGAACCTAACACATGTTCTTAATCATTAGGCCCACTTGGGCTGTACTTATAATGATAATAATTTATTTTTAAGGCCATAGCCAAGCCAAACACGAATTTGGTGTATGAGACCCCCTTGTTTGTGGGACAAGGAACCCCCCTCTGCCCAGCGATTTAACTGCTAAAGTCTACAGATGTGTACATACCCTAACCCCCTCTGGATTTGAACCTATCATTTTAGAAAATATATATATATATATTTTCAAAAATGTATTTTGACGAACCTCATGGAAAAATTTGAATTCAAATTGAATTTCATTGCTGTCGAACTCGAACTTGAACCTGAACATGTGACATAGGCTACTACTAGTGTTCATATTCAATGCACCCAATACACTGTCTAGATTCAATGCTTAGTTACAAGAAGAGTTGATGGACCACCGCCCCCTGCCACCCTCACCCCCACCCCCACCTGGGTTAGAATGCATCTTGCTGCTGTTGGTGCAATTAATGCCTCCTTTGATTGGAAGGGGAAAGAGAAACACATCAAACAATGTTGAAGAGGCTGACTGGAGTTGCTAGGATTGGGGATCTTATTGTGCAATCCTTTGTGCATGATGATTCCTGCATTATGCATAAGGGGGCACTGTACTTCCCCTTATGCACAAGGGCATGCGGTATATACGCCTTTGCATTTTTATGGTAATCTGCTTTCTGACTTCATGTCTTCTCTAGAATTATGCTGCTTCTCCTTTCCTTATTGTTGGGGACTTATAATCTCATTTCACATTGTAGTCAACTTAAAGACGTGTTATGAAATTTCTTGATTGCCTCAGAGAGTGGGAATACATCAATGATCAGGCAATACATTAGTATACCTATCAAGAGGTGTGTTACTAACCCTACAAGGAGTAAACTTCTAATATGGACACCCACAATCAGGGTGCCTTTGATGTAGTTGAGATTCACTATTCTAAGAAGCTATAATCTTCTTGTTAGTTCAGGAATCAACTCAATACTTTCATTGTGCTTTGCTCATTCCCTAATAAGTCCCCACAGTTGCCTTTACATATGAGCAATGGTAAACTGGTCCAGAAACTACTAAATGTCACAATTCTTGGATCCATCTCTTAGAAATAATAGTGATGAGTGACGTGGAGTCTGCTCAGTTCCATGTGTCAGAACATCGATCCAGATCTCTTAGCATACTTGTGACTGTTATTGCAGAAATATTTGATTTCTCCTATTTTTATGATTTTTCTGAGTTTTTGAGGTTTCCAACCTTTTCAGGTGTTTATGCTTGCCAAGTTTTGTTGATATTTTCCTGATTTTTCCAATTTCCGGACTTGATGACCTCCTCTGATTTTTGCTGATGCTGAGTTTTGCAACACTGCTTGTGACTGCTCAGCCCTCAAATAACAATGTAACGACACCTATCAGGTACCATAGTGGACTGTGGAATTGCATGATAGCATATTTTCTCTGACAAAATTTATTTTTCTTCACTGATCTACCTGAATGTGTCTAAAGTCTATGGCATGAAAATTTAACTACAGATCAAAGGAAACCATTTGCATTTCATGCACTTCAAACTTGGAAATAAAAATCACACAAACAGCATAAATTAATATCCTATTTATCTGCACAATTCTGGATATAGCACCATAATGCTTGGGAATTGTTCTGCACCCAGCCAACTGGCAATTTCATTGGGAGAAACCTGCCCTGAAGCTGAGGTGAGGATCGGAACAGGAGTTCACATGATGATCTACAAAACTCTTGAGGTCCAACCCTAGGCTTTGCATGAAAAAGTAAGAACAATCTCAAAAGCGTAACAATCAACTGGGATGATAAGTGCTTTCTGCTACAACAAATAACTCCTTGCTGGGCATACTTTCTAATCAAGGAAATTAGTACATCAACTTGATGAACTCATGGCAGGCATAAGGTAGGTTCTCATTTCTCCCTCATAATGCCTTCCAAGTGAGGAGCAGGAAGATGAAGAAGGAGAAGGCTTACTTCCCAAAATGAAAATTATATACCAAGGAAAGGGTTTATCTTGGATAGGAAGGTGAGTAATGGCACCTATTATGTTTTAACTCTCCATTCTAATCCTCCCCATCTCAATTGATAGGTCACAGTGTGTAAAGTATGGGCTCTCACCATCACTTTTCCCACAATTTATTATGGTTTCGAAAGGGTATTTTCTTCTAGTTTGATTTCAAATTCAATACTCACTTGGTGTTTCTTATACCAGTGTTGATCCATGTTCACATCCAAGCTTCCAAAGTCCAATAGCACTCTGGCCATCTATCTTTAATTGGAGGAGTTTGAGCTATTACGTAAGTTACGGAATCCTGATTAAAAATGTCTGGGACGATAGCCCAGTAACAAACATTAAGGCAATCAAATCAAACACATGGACATGTTACATGCCAAATAGTGGCATTTCACTTGTCATCCATTTTTCATATTTTGACAAAACATAAAATGCAATTCTTTTTAATTCCATATCTGCACAAGTGACTAGTAGGTTGTGTTTACTTTAAGAAAAACTAAGGGTTCGCATGATTGATTCCATCCCGACATATTGGGGCAGATTGTTTTCCCCAAAGAGGTGGTTTGTTGAACTATTCTGGACTGCTTTTGGGGCTGTTTGTTGGTTATGAGGCTGGTTAGTGATTTGGAGTTAATTTTTGCAAGCTATTATTGAGCATGTACTTTCAATGCCACTAAGTAAGCCCATGGACTTTGTAAAATGATTGTTCCATGTTTACTGGGAGAGTTGGAATTTAGAATATGAGAATAATAAAACAAGAAGATTCAGGGAAGCTCATTTACTGTACATGTTCATCATTGTTTTCTATTGTTATTCTTCTCACTGGTGTCTCTACTTTGGTTAAGAAAAGTGCATGGCTTCTGAGTATGAGATGTGTCTCCTGTAACAACACTGCACATGGTCAAATATTTGGTTCTTGAGTCTATAGGTTAGGGCTTTTAATTGTATGGCCTCTTAGTTGAAGACCTATCTCATTCTTAGAGTTTGCAAGAAGTCTCTTGAGTTCTGGTCACAAGATATAGGCTCATTCCTAGGTTTCTTCTCATGGAGGGGTGAATTTCAACTTTGGTATCTTGCCACTTTCATGCAGGTGATGGGAGGTACAATGACATATTAGTTGTAAATTTGTAATCAGTGATGGGGGTATGTGTCACAACCACACTTTGCAAGCGCTCTTGACTTGCCAAAGGTGGTGTGCGACACTGCACGAAAGTCTGTTGAGGGCGTGGCCAACTCAACGACTCTCCGTCAGACTACGCCTTAAACCTGCGGAACTGTTTTATCTTTGAACACTAAACTTCTTAGCAATTTAACTTAGCCATTAGCCTTGCCAGCACATTCATACACATAAAGAAAATGCAGTAAAAAGATGCAGCAAAAGTAAAAGACACCAAGAGATAAGTGCGGGTTGCCCAACTTGGCAAAGCCCAAAAGATTGTATTAAGAGCAAACTGTTTACATCAATTGAGTTTCCCAAGGCAGAGCTCCGGGTGCACGCACAACAAGCTACTACACCAAAAAATACAAAGAGTTTACAAGTGCGCAAGACTGTCCCTAGCTTAGGCAACCAGTCATCTGCGGCTTCATCAACTTGTTGCTCCCTCTCTTCGTTTCTTGCTTCATGATGTTTCGTCTTCATGGCTTAGCGTTTTTATCTGAGGTGAGTGCTCCTTAAGTGGACCCATGCTCACCTTCCTTGCTGCCCATGCTACTCCGTCAGTTCGCCCGCTAAGGTGAAGTGTCATGCACGTTTTGTCTTGAGCGCTCCCATAGTGCCGCACTAAGGGGTGAGCGGCCACACCAAAGGTGGGTCGCGCGCCCAACCTTAGTGCTCCCATCCAATGCCCATCCGCACGTCCTTCCAAACACGCATGCACACGCAACCGCCTGCCCACTACCGCCGTCACTCTAGCCCGCTCGCTTGCCTTTGACGTTTCCTTGTGTGCCCAGCCAACACACAAGCGCCCATCCAACTTGGGCTTCCGTGGAGGTGTGCCTAGTTGCGTTAGTACCCAAGGTGTCATCCCAAGGGGTGTGCCCACCTCCCAGCGCATCCCAACGCGTCCCCACACTTCCCGGATCAGACGCTTCCAACAACGTTGCAACATACATTTGCGTTTCGGATCGTCGAGCTGTTTTCTTTACCCTCATCGCTGATAAAAACCTACTTTGTTGTCAACAGTTTTCACCACACTTGGTCTCTTGCCCTTCAAGATGACCAACATGTCCGCAAATGGCATCAAAACTGCTTCTTGTCTCCGCAAGAAGTCTTGCCCAAGAATCATCTCAAAATCGTCAAGGGCCATCACCGTGAAGTCTACTTTGCCTGTCCAATGACATAGCTGAATAGTCACACCCGTAGCTATACTTGCAACAGCCTTCGCCTTGGAATTCACTGCCTCAACATTCACCTCGCAACTCTTTTTCTTCAAGCCGATTGCATCCGCAACTTCACGTTTCACAAAGTTGTGTGAGGCGCCCGTATCCACCAAAGCCCTCACTTTTCTGCCGTTAGCCACAACATCCACGAAACTTAGCTCATTTACTTTTTGATTGCCTTTCATGGCGCCCAAAACCCTGCCTCTGTTCGTCGCTGTGCAAATGCCTTAAATCGCAATGTGCTTCTTCACATTGCTCCATTGTGGAGCGCTCTTCCGCAGTGCGTGCACCTGCCGTGCTCTCTTCCAAATGCTTCTCCACTGTCGTGCGCACCATCGAGCGCTCATAAACCGCGCGCTCACGCTTGTCCACGGCGCGTTCATATGTCGCAGCTCCCACATCCGCAACACGCTTGTCCAAACGCTTCCCTTCTGTGTGCTCTATTGAGCGCTCCATGCACCTGTCCACAACGCACGTCCAAGCGCCCAACTGTGGCGCCACCTTTTCGTCGCCAAACCCTAGCACCCGCCCTTGCTCTGCGATAGCGCTTTCGGTGTCTAGCCCGCGCTCCTCCCAAGCGCGCACTCTCACCATCTTTCACAAGCATTCTGGAAGCTCGCTCTTCCAAGCCGACGCTTCCTCTGCCACTGCTGCAACCGTCTACTGCGCCCACCCATCAAACCGCAGTGCGCCCGCCAACTAGTCCAACGATAGTGGTTGCGGCAACGACATCTTTACTGGCTCTTCAAGAAGGAGCGCCCAGATCCTGTAACACTTTCATCCCTTCCTCAGCGACTTGGACAAATCCGTCATCCATGAGCGTCCCATCTGAACAGCTTTGATACCACCTGTCACAACCACACTTTGCAAGCACTCTTGACTTGCCAAAGGTGGTGTGTGGCACGACACGAAAGTCCGTTGAGGGCGTGGCCAACTCAACGACTCTCCTTAAGTGGACCCGCGCTCACCTTCCTTGCTGCCCACGCTACTCTGTCGATCTGCGCGCTAAGGTGAAGTGTCATGCACGTTTTGTCTTGAGCGCTCCCATAGTGCTGCGCTAAGGGGTGAGCGCCCACACCAAAGGTGGGTCGCACGCCCAACCTCAGTGCTCTCGTCCAATGCCCATCCGCACGTCTGTCCAAACGCATGCACACACGCAACCGCCTGCCCACTGCCGTCGTCGCTCTAGCCTGCTCGCTTGCCTTTGACATTTCCTTGTGCGCCCATCCAACACACAAGCGCCCATCCAACTTGGGCTTCCGTGGAGGTGTGCCTAGGTGCGTTAGCACCCAAGGTGTCATCCCAAGGGGTGCGCCCACCTCCCAACGCATCCCAGGAGCGCTCTTCAAGTGGTGGTTGCGGTGGGACCGTGACAGGCTCCCCCACCTGACTTGTCGCCGTCCTGGCGACGTGACTTCCGTGGATTCCGCTGCAGAGGTAGACCATGCTCTGCCTGAAACGCCCTGACCAAGTCTTCCGTCTTTCATAGCACGTTCTTCCACTCCCAACTGTTTTCTTCCTCCGGCAAGCCTCACCACTTGACAAAGTATTCCAACCTTGAATCTTTGCCTCGCCG
Organism: Pseudotsuga menziesii; assembly: GCA_001517045.1. Lineage (NCBI taxonomy): Eukaryota > Viridiplantae > Streptophyta > Pinopsida > Pinales > Pinaceae > Pseudotsuga > Pseudotsuga menziesii. The sequence goes on along the minus strand of LPNX011077309.1, from coordinate 507,984 downwards.
GTTGAAGCTGTGTCCCAAAATAGCCTCCACCTCACGATCTGGTCTGTCCATAATCATCGCAGGAGCCTTGGTAGGAACATGTCTTTTTGGTTCATCCGTATCAACTCTGCACTGTCGTAACTGGCTTACGCGAAAATCTGGGTGATACACCTGAAGATGTTCAGGAAGCCTGAGTTTGTAAGACACCTTGCCTACCTTCTCCAGAATTTCGAAGGGACCGTCATACTTCCTTACCAAGGAGCTTGCCAAGCCCTTTGGAGGAACAAACTGCTCCTTGCCCAACCTAAGAAGAACACTTTCTCCCACTTGAAACTCTTCATGTTTGCGTTTGCTATCAGCCCACTTTTTCGCTCTCTTGGTTGCCCCTTCCATATGAGACTTAGCCATTTTCAACCTTTCTTTCCATGCAATCATAAACTCTATCGCAGCTGGACTCTGCCTTATCTCACCGGTTGCTACAACCTATGGTGTCAACGGTTTTTGCCCTGTTGCCAACCCGAACGGACAATAACCTGTTGTAGAACTTACGAGCATGTTATAACTGAACTGAGTCGCATCCAACAACTCCGACCAATTCTTCTGATCAGCCTGTACATAGTACCACAAGCAACTTTCCAGAATTGAGTTAACTCTCTTCGTCTGTCCATCCGTTTCTGGATGAAACCCAGAACTCCTGAGCAACTGCGTTCCAAGCAACTTGAACAGCGCTGGCCAAAACTTTGCTGTAAACCGCGAATCCCGATCTGACACTATGTTTAGTGGTAAGCCCAGTACTTAACCACATGTTTGAAGAACAACTTAGCCACATCTGCAGCTTTGCATTGCGACTTCATCGGCACAAAGGTAGCATACTTGGAGAATCGATCAACCACCACGAAGATCCCATTGAACCCCTACGCTTCCGGTAGCTGTGTGAAGAAGTCCATTGGGTCACTAACCCAAGGTCTCTCTGGCACCGACAATGGCTGTAGCAAGCCCGCCTTCTTCTGCAAACTTCGCTTTTCTTGCTGGCAAATAAGACAAGTGCGGACATATTCTTCAACATCTTGATGAAGATGTTTTTAATAGAAACTCTTCTCAACCGACACACATGTTCTATGCTGCCCTGGGTGTCCTACCCAAACTTAATCATGACACTCCTTCAACAAATCCTTCCTTAGTTGTGAAGTCTTTGGCACATATAATCATCTGTCATAGTAAAGCAGCCCATCCTTCTCTTTGAACCGTGTTGTTTCCCCACTTTTGATCTGCGCTAAAATGCTAACAGCCGTAGGGTCCTCCATCAAAGTCTCCCTTATTTGCAGCCGCAAATCAGAAACAACTTGCACCATCGATTTAAGTGACTGCTCACTCAAAGTCGCTAATTGAGCCTTCCTGCTCAACGCATCCGCAACAGTGTTCAACCTGCTCAGTCTATATTCCAAAATCATATCAAACTCTGCCAAAAAGTCTTGCCACCTTGTTTGCTTTGGCAAGAGCTTGGGTTGCGTGGCAAAGTAGCTTGTGGCCACATTGTCCGTCTTCACAACGAATGGCTTACCCAACAGGTAATGCCTCCATGTTCGCAAGCAATGTACAACAACCGTCATCTCCTTCTCATGAACCAGATACCTTCTTTTGCGGTCCTGAAGCTTTCGACGCTCATATGCAAATGGATGTCCCTCTTGCATCAGCACACCTCCGATAGCAAAGCCCAACACATTCGTTTGGACTTCAAAGTCCTTTTCAAAATCTGGCAACCGTAAAATTGGTGCGGTTGCAAGTTTGCGTTTAAGTTCATCAAACGCGGGTTGACACCTTTCTGTCCACTTTCGGACCTTACTCTTTTTCAACAAGGCTGTAAGGGGTGTCGCTATCTTGGAATACCCTTCCACAAACCTGTGGTAATAGTTGGCCAAACCCAGAAAACTTCGCACCTCATGTACTGTTTGCGGTTCTTCCCAGTCTTGTATCGCAACAACCTTACTGTCATCCATCTGAATCTCCCCATGGCCGATTCGATGGCCCAAGAACTGAATCTCCCTTTGCCCAAACGAACACTTAGAAGCTTTCAAATAGAGCTAGTTCTCCTGCAGAGCATCGAAGACCTCTTTCAAATGCTTCTTGTGATCTTCCATTGTCTCGCTAAAGACCACAATGTCATCAAGATACACTACAACCGATTTGTCCAAAAACGACTGTAGGACATCATTCATTAACGTGCAGAACGTTGCCGGGGGCATTACATAATCCAAAAGGCATGACAAGAAACTCAAAACTCCCATACCTAGTCACGCAGGTCATTTTATACTCGTCACCTTCAGCAATCCGCACTTGGTAGTAGTACCCCTGTCTCAAATCCAGCTTTGAAAACACATCGTGCCTTAGCCAACTTGTCAAAGCAATCAACCACCAATGGAAGCGGATACCGGTTCTTGATCGTTTGCTTGTTCAACATTCTGTAGTCCAAGCACATTCACAACTCGGTTGTGTCCTTCCCTTGAAACAGCATCGGGGCACCATAAGGAGACCTTGAAGGTTTGATGAACCCTGCATCCGTGAGTTCTGTGAGCTGCCTCTTCAACTCTTCTAACTCGGGTCCAGAAAGTCTGTTTGGCGCCTTTGCCACTGGTTTGGAGCTTGGCTCCAACTCAATACGATGGTCCACATTCCTTCTCGGAGGCAACGCTTTCAACAAACTCTCGAGCATCAAATCCGCATACGCAGCCAACATGTTAGAGAGGACAGGAGGCGTAGGCGTCCCCACACTTCCCGGATCAGACTCTTCCAACAACGTTGCAACATACATTTGCGTTTCTGATCGCCGAGCAGTTTTCTTTACCCTCATCGCTGATAAAAACCTGCTTTGTTCTCCTGCTTTGCCGTCACTAGTTTTCACCACACTTGGTCTCTTGCCCTTGATGACCAACCTGTCCGCAAATGGCATCAAAATTGCTTTTTGTCTCCGCAAGAAGTCTTGCCCAAGAATCATCTCAAAATCGTCAAGGGCCATCACCGTGAAGTCTACTTTGCCTGTCCAACGACCTAGCTGAACAGTCACACCCGCAGCTATACCTGCAACAACCTTCGCCTTGGAGTTCATTGCCTTAACATTCACCTCGCAGCTCTTTTTCTTCAAGCCGATTGCATCCGCAACTTCACGTTTCACAAAGTTGTGAGGCGCTCGTATCCACCAAAGCCCTCACTTTTCTGCCGTTAGCCACAACATCCATGAAACTTAGCACATTTACATTTTGACTGCCTTTCATGGCGCCCAAAACCTTGCCTTTGTTCGTCGCTGTGCAAACGCCTTCAACCGCAGCGCGTGCCTACCGCAACGCTCCCCTGCGGAGTGCTCTTCTGCAGCGCGCGCTCCTGCCGTGCGCACCACTGAGCGCTCATAAATTGCGCGCTCGCGCTTGTCCGCAACCCGTTCCTCTATTGCAGCTCCCACATCCGTAGCGCACTTGTCCAAACGCTTCCCTTCCGTGCGCTCTACTGAGCGCTTTGCGCACCTGTCGCCAACGCGCATCTTCGTAGTGCGCACGTCCAAGCGCCCAACTGTTGCGCGCGTTTCCTACAGCGCCACCTTTTCGTCGCCAAATCCTAGTGCCCGCCCTTGCTTTGCGGTAGCGCTTCCAGCGTCTGGCACGCGCTCCTCCCAAGCGCGCACGCTCACCATCTTTCGCAAGCGTTCTGGAAGCTCGCTCTTCCAAGCCGACGCTTCCTCTGCCACTGCTGCAACCATTTGCTGCGCCCCACCCATCAAACCGCAGTGCGCCTGCCAACCAGTCCAACGACGGTGGTTGCGGAGACGACCCCTTTACTGGCTCTTCAAGAAGGAGTGCGCAGATCCTGCAACACTTTCGTCGCTTCCTCAACGACTTCGGCAAATCTGTCATCCATGAGCGTCCCATCTGAACAACTCTGATACCACCTGTCACAGCCACACTTTGCAAGCGCTCTTGACTTGCCAAAGGTGGTGTGTGGCATGACACGGAAGTCTGTTGAGGGCGTGGCCAACTCAACGACTCTCCGTCAGACTACGCCTTAAACTTGCAGAACTGTTTTATCTTCGAACACTTAACTTCTTAGCAATTTAACTTAGCCATTAGCTTTGTCGACACATTCATACACAGAAAGAAAATACAGTAACAAGATGTAGCAAAAGTAAAAGACACCAAGAGATAAGTGCGGGTTGCCCAACTTGGCAGACCCCAAAAGATTATATTAAGAGCAAATTGTTTACATCAATGGAGTTGCCCAAGGCAGAGCTTCGGGTGCACGCACAACAAGCTACTACACCCAAAAATACAAAGAGTTTACAAGTGTGCAAGACTGTCCCTAGCTTAGGCTACCAGTCATCTGCGGCTTCACCAACTTGCTGCTCCCTCTCTTCGTTTCTTGCTTCATGATGTTTCGTCTTCATGCCTTAGCGTTTTTATATGAGGTGAGCGCTCCTTAAATGGACCTGCGCTCACCTTCCTTGCTGCCCATGCTACTCCGTTGGTCCGCGCGCTAAGGAAGTGTCATGCACGTTTTGTCTTGAGCGCTCCCATAGTTCCGCGCTAAGGGGTGAGCGCCCACACCAAAGGTGGGTCGCACGCCCAATTTTAGCGCTCCCGTCCAACACCCATCCGCACGTCCGTCCAAACGTGCGCGCACACGCAACCGCCTGCCCACTGCCGCTGTTGCTCTAGCCCGCTCGCTTTCCTTTGAGGTTTCCTTGTGTGCCCAGCCAACACACAAGCACCCATCCAACTTGGGCTTCCGTGGAGGTGTGCCTAGGTGCGTTAGCACCCAAGGTGTCATCCCAAATGGTGCGCCCACCTCCTAGCACATCCCAGGAGTGCGCTTAGCGCTCTTCAAGTGGTGGTCGCGGTGGGGCCGTGATAGTATGCTTTACAATTATAATTGAGTACATAGTCACTATACTATATACATGGAACACTATACCCATTTAATAGTTATAATTTTATAATTGAATGACCAAATTCCTTGGTTACGTTATTTATAGTGGTTTATAATATATAATCTAACCATTTATCATGATTTTTACTGGCATGCATGCAAAAAATGACTGAGTTGCAAGTGATTCGATTAGGTGTCAATCTAGCTTTTTATTCTACATTTATTTGGGCAATATAGATAGAGATTATTGCGAGGAATTGTGAACGAAGGTACTCATGGAAAAGAGTGAATTGGGAAATATGCTGATTTTCTCAAAAGCTTTGTTGTGTTTGTTTACAGGATTTTTTCTTATAAACTTCTTACCCAATATTTACATTTTAGTGATCGTGATAAGTGCCCAACTTGGCAATCACTATGCATCCTACAAATTACATTTTGCAGTAGTTAGTAGGTGTGAATGACACTTTTAAGTGACTTACCAATGTAAGCTTGACATCGAATATGATGCACAAAAAGGATTAACGGCAGTGAAAGGTTCTCTATAAACTTTGTTGTGGTAAGTTTCCAGCCTCCTCTTCATGTCTCTTTTGCAACCATAGGTCGTACCCCCAAGTGTTGTTGTGTTGGAGACCATTCATGATCACTTGCAACCTTGTTTGATTCATATCTCCCAATTTTTCCCAGGTTGGTTTATTATTTGGTGATGTTACAATAAGAGAGGCTTTCATTCTTGAGAAGCAATTGATAGTTTCTTTTTCATTTGTTCCTTCCTTTAATGTTGAGTTCTGTTGGTTTCTTACATGATTATATTACACATGCATCTATACCTGTTTCTATTATGAGAGTGCAGATGTTCATTATACAATGCTTGGTGTTCTCTGGTCAGTGTTAAGGATCCATATCCATTTGTAAGAGGTTTCAAGTTCGAGTTCTGAACCTGTGCTAAAGTGCTTTGTTTCTCATGGGCATGAACAATGAGAGCATGCCAGCTTCACAAGTGGGTATTTCACAAGTATTGTACTTTCCAATGATCACGGCTTTCCAGTTCTATCAAACACATTCTTAGACGTTACTATGAAGAATTTGTTTACAAAATAGTTTTATTAAGAGAGCGACATTGCTAAATACTGTGTTTTTTCAAGTTTTTAAGATTTTAAGATAAAAAGTCTGATGTATCCGAGTTGCAGCAAAGTATAGCTTTTTGGGATTTGTTCATCTTAATTCTTGAAAGCTAATTCTGTAATATTTGTTCCGACACAACAAAGGTTTCATAATAATGGATTTTGCATCATTTGATCTGTAATGCTGTACAACATTATATCAATGGAGAACTGTTGATCTTTCATACTTGTCTTACACTTATAAGTTATTAATAATCAAATAATAGTTCTTCTCACGGTAAAAATGTCTTCTATTTGGGCCTTTTATATATGAGAGTAAAGTGCACTCTTGTTGAGAAGCAGAAACTATTGTTATATGTTGAACATATTTAATCTTTTCACAATATTTCTGCTTGCAGTTATACCAAATGCCATGTCTTTCAAATGATTGAAAAGGTAGTAATCTCTATCTTCTTTCTGATTGATTGGAAAATTTGACTGTGTGAGAGTACAACATATCAATATATTATTTAAAGGCACCATTAGGTGCAGATATAATAGAAAATCGAGATAATAGGTACAGAATCCAAATGGCAGCTAGTCTGGATATTAAGTTTTGCTATTGCCATTAGGCATGAGATCCAAACATTAGCCAACCTAATTATCGACTGTTGCAATATGGGAGTTGATGAATATGGACCTGATTAATTCATAATACGATATGAACACTTCGCCATTAATCCACATGCTTATGCCCATGTTTGTATGATATTAATAGTACAAAAGATTAGAGCCAAAATCTTTGCAGGGCACTGTGTGGCTTTTCTTCATGATACTTCTTCTTCACTTGTATATTATACATTATCTTCACATGCACTAATTCTTATATAATAATAATCTATTTTTAAGGTCACAGCCAAGCCAGACACCTATTTGGTGTATACGATCCTCTTGTTTGTGGGACAAAAGACCTCCCTCTGTTCAGCAATGTAACTGCTAAAGTCTACAGAAGTAAGTGCACATACCCTATCCCCTCCGGATTTGAACCGATGACCTCCTAGGACGAAACATATGTTGTTAACTGTTAGGCCCACTCAAGTTGTATTAAAGTGCATTCTTGTTGAGAAGCAGATTATACTACTATTGTTTGTTGAACAAAAAATTTTAAATTTGGGTTCTTATATATGGGAGGAAATGACATTCTTGTTGAGAAGCAGATTAAACCATTGTTTTAACTTTTAGCATAGGTTGAACAATTTTGATCTTTTCACAATATTTCTGCCGGACGTTATACCAAATGCCATGTCTTTCAAGCTATTGAAAAGTTTGTGATATGTAGCTTCTTTCTAAATGATTAGAAAATTTGATTGTGTGAGTACTACAAGATATCAATATATTATTCAAAGGCACCGTTGAGGCAGCTAAAGTTGAGGCATGAAATCCAATGACAGCTAGTCTGGTATTGAACCTATAAATATATTATGCAAAGGCATCGTTGAGGCACGAAATCCAATGGCAGCTAGTCTGGATATTGAACCTCGACTATTGCCATTAGGATGAGATTCAACTAATAACGAGCCTCATCATCAACTATCAATGAGGATGGACCTTGAGATGCGCATAAAGCGATTTGACCACTATGCCGTTAAACCATGGGCTTATGTCCATGTTTATGCTATACTAATATTGAATTTAGAGCCAAATGGCAGTGTGCGACTTCTTCCTCATAGACACCTCTCTTTTGCTCGTAGGTCATCTTCATGCACAAGTTCTTAGAATTGTGAAATAATTTTATAGGTTTAGAATAGTGAAAACAGGGAGGTACGTTGGCATAAGGATTTGGCCATATTCATACTGTCTGTATGTGCCAATATGGACTTGTAGGGAAGCACATAAGAAACATTTGTTAGACGTTTCTTGTATGGAAACGATGGGGGAACTAGGGCATTTCAGTGACACTAGTCATATATATTCATTTGAACTTGTAGTTTATTGCCTTTTGATAAGAATACATCAAAAGTTAATGGCACAGTCCTTCCCTAAGCACTCTTGTAGATTGTCGCAGTGGGGGACTGTGTTTTGCTTGCGGTCTATCCCTTAGGTAAATTGTCATAGTTAGTCCTCCTGACTGCTCCACAGACATTGTGCCTCCTTTCATGGCCTATTGTACCCAATAGCAACACAAGGTTGTCTTGCATAGATAGTGTTAGGTTTAATCAACAACAAATAACAAGAAGTCACTGATAAAACTTGGGCTAAAACGAATGATTTTGTGTTATTGAAGATTGCAATATTAAGTTGCTATAAGAACTCTAGTAGCCACTCATGCCTCACTACTCCCTACCCATCTTTATTACCTCCAACATCTAGCCATACACTTATGTGTTTAAAGAAATCATTTAGCGTCCAACATGTTCTTGTTTTATTTCTGATGTTGCTATAGGTTTCTTGCAACGAGTCTTGTGACCTATAACTGCATTGTTCCATTTTGTCAAAGCACATCCTAACTTGCTGGTGTCACACTGGGCTGTAACTCATTCTTGTGGCACTTGTGATTCTCGTCTTGTCGCAGCTGCAAACTTGTTTAAAATGCATCTACTTTCAGTTTGAGTCACCGCACCTTGTTCATGTAACTCTCATAGAAGTTGCGATTGACTCTTGCGACACTGGAGGTCCACCTCATAGGATACCTTTTATGAGAATCATTGACTTGATATTACCCACAAGTCTACAACCTTGATATTACTCACAAGACTTCACAACATCACCACCTCAATCATATGAGGATATAGGACTTGATATTACTCACAAGTCTCTTGCCTTGATATCACTCACAAGACTTTTAGCCATCCTTAGTTCACCCTAATGGATCTACTACAAGTTACTAAATCTATCTCAGTCTCTCTACCTCAACACACATGAGGCCCAATCTTTGTTGCACAAGTATTGGCTTGGAGAATGACTCCTGTCGCTGTATATTTAACAATTTTTTGCATTGATGTTGTAGGATAAAACAAAAAGGGAATAAGCTTTAGAAGGGGGAGAATCAAGCTTTATGTTGTGTTATTTCATGGTTGCATTCTGTTGCTGCGACAACTATCCCCAAAAAATTTGTACATTTTTTTAGGACCCCCTTGAAAATCTTAGTTTTAATTCTCAGACACTTTGAGTTTGAAATTCAGCTTTTATGGTTTCTTTCTATCATGGAAAAATTCCAAAAGTTTCGTTTCTTTTACTAAAGCAGAAATGGTTTTTTGACCCGCTATAGCGGATGGTCTGTCAAGTTTTGAGCCTCTACAGTGGACAGATGTTTTGTTTCAAGCCGCAACGGTGGGTGACTTCCGATTTGATATTCGGAAAGGCTTTCAATGTTGTTTATCCCGCTACGGCGGAAGGATCTTGGTTTACGAGCCGCTACGACGGCAAGCTTATTGCCTGTGAGCCGCAACAACGGATGCATTGTTATGTCGGATGTCCTTCCGTTTTCTTTTCCGCTACGGTGGGTGACTTCTGATTTGTTATTCGGAAAGGATTCCGAACTTCTTGACCTCGCAACGGCGGATGGTTGTCAGTTTTCAAACTGCTGCGGCGGCTAGCCTTTTCCTTTGCCTTCTGCCTATTTTGTTGGGAGCCTGGCCGCAACGGTGGGCGAGATTCGTTCCTCTGAGCCGCAACGACGGGTAGGGTATTATTTTGAAGATCGGAGCTTCTTCCCGGATGAGTTTTGTCACTTTGCCGCAACGGTGGGGGTGGTTTTCATTGTTGCCTGATACCTTTTATCGTTGGAGCCGCGTCGAAGTTTGAAGTTCTTAAGCCGGTGTTGCGGCTACATTAGGAGGCATCATGCTGCCGTTGTCGGGGCTCATTGCATAATGACTTAGGTTTCACCATCCGACGCGATAGGTTTGGCGCCAAAGACGTTTGGCCGCGCGTGTGCAAATTCAATGGCTTACCCACCCCGGTTAAAGGTTTTTCGTCGGCAGTTGTCTATTTATGCCCGGGGAACGGTGTTTTACCATCGTTTGTTACGGTGAAGGATTAGAAGTCTTGTGGCGATTTTACCCCATCTTAGAGCTCACGCGATTGGTGGAGTTAACCTGTGGATCTTACGTGGCACGTCCTCACTGAGTACATCCGACTGCGTGTTCACTGCTAGGTAGGTTTTCATCCTTTTTGTGTCGGTTTTGACGAGTTATTTGTTTTGGGTAGCTGTCGTGGGTGGTCCTCCCGTGAAGGGTTGAGTAGGTTTGATTGTGGGCTTTAAAAGGGGGGGTTTTGTCCCTTTCATTTCAAGTTCGTCGGTTCCTTTTAGGGTTAGAACCTGCTCTCGCCGCCATTCATGCACTCATAGCCTCACCAGTTCGACCGTAGAAGTTGCCCGCAGTCTGCTAAGTTAGGACGATTGTCCGCGCGCCCGATTTTCTCGCCGGCATGGAGCAAATTGGTTGCTCGCCTCCGGGCGTTTTTAGGGTTTATAGGTTTCTAGTCTCAGGCAAACCTCGTAGGTTTCGACGCTTTGTCTTTTGGCCGTGGGATGTTAAGCACAGGGGTGTGAAATTAGGGCATCACCGCCCTGAGCATCGAAGAGGTTTTTGGGCCGCAAATCTTTCAGAGTTTTGGACCATAGTGCGGTAGAGCCTCGCAGTAGTTAAGATCGCGTTTTTTTTTCTCTGCTAGGGTACAGAGGCCGAAGTTGCCTAGTCCCAGAGTTTTAGTGCCGAGCTTTGACTCGTTGATTTATATTGGTGTCTTGACCTAATGGCCGAGGATATCAAGGTAATACAAAATACTGATGATTGTTTGGATAGTCTGCTTAGCATATCATAGCCAGTGGGTTCTATCTTTTTTCATTTAATGCATGAGTTTATCTGATAATATAAAGTTGAGACATCTTTGTGGTTTTGCAGTTAACGCTCCCATCCGACAGTATGACTAAAAAGGGTAAAAAGAAAGCTAAGATTGTTGATTGTGACTTGGATGCCGAGGTTGCAGAAGTCACACCCATGTCAAGGGTTGAGATCATTTATGAGGATACTAAGGTAGTCACTGGAGTAGAGCCCGAGTTCAAATGGGGCCAAATTTATCACTTGTTGGTAGAAAAGGAAGTTCCAGAAGCAGGGTTAGAAGACTTGGCCCTATACGATAACGTGCTGAGATCCGGGATAACCAAGGTGACCACTAGACCGGAAATTTTCCCTTGTGCAGAAGTCATTGGATGGATTCTGCCTAGGATAGACACAACAGGGATGTTGATGAACGATGCAGAGAATAAAGGATTTCCATCCTTCGCACCCACATTTTTATCAACAGCATACAACTTACCTGAAAAGGAAGTTAGCGTGACAATAGACTGGGTGAAGAACTTGAAATTCGATTACACTGCCACAACTAAGATGATGATGGTTGAGGGAAAGACGTTTAGAAAGAAGCAGTCAGGGGAGTACGAGACAACCCATCTAAAGACCCCATACAGATTAATAGTGTTGCTGTTGAACAAGATTTATGGCAGAGTTGATGGGAGGTTTTACAAGTTTGGGTGGATCGCATTGATCTACCATATAGCCATGAAAGGAACAGTGTTCAATTGGGTTGACATAATAGCCAAAAATCTATCCACCTTTGTCAAGGCAGCACAAGAAGGTTTGCACCTCAGCAAGTCTGAATTTTATGTCTTCCTTCTTAGTGGATTGCATACTTTAGTGCCATCGGTTTGAAGGTCTAAAGTGTACCTGGAAGGGAGGGAAAGCCCCTATATATATAGCTTACTAGATGTTGGGATCTCACAAGTATCATAATCACTATAAGATGATCTGTGAAGAGTTCCTGATGCCCTTGTACAAGCTGATTTTTCTAGGAGAATGTCCTTGCCTATCTGAAGGAGCCTTAGAGTCTGTTAAAGAATATGGGGATTACTTCTTCTCAGAAGAAGGCACGTCTGTGAGGATGTATGGGGGGACGAAAGCACCCTCATTGCTACCGAAGTACGCGACATATTTTATAGTCCACAAAGAAGCTGTCAGACAACTCTTTCTGAATGGATTCAGAAGCTACATGTTCGAGCTTAAGAAGGTTGTGTTCCCACCATTACCCTTCTATGTGGGTAGTTACAAGTTCACCAAGGTCAAGAATGCCCCTGAATTGGTTAAGGAGCTGGAAAATTTCCATTTTGGTGAAAAGGACTTTCATCGAAATGATTCTCAAGGAGAAGTTGCAGCCTATAAGGCAGCTCTCAGAGTAAATTTTGAATATGTTGACTACGTAGACAAAGAGGAAAAGAAGTATAGGAACATTTACAGCTTGACTGCTTTGAACAAGAAGCTGAAACTTAAGACCATAGCAGCTGGGGATAAAGGCAGTGGAAGCAGCAATCTAGAATCAGAGAGCCAGGCGGAGGAGGCTGCAAGAAAGGTAAAAAAAGAGATTGCGCGAAGACTGGCAGAGGGTGCCAGAAAGCTTTTAGCTGAAGAAAAGCAACGAAAAAAAGAAGAAGTTGCCAAGGCAGAGAAAGAAGAAGAAAAGAGAAGAAAAGAGGAGGTTATCAAAGAAAAGATTGATGAGCTAGAAAGGGCCATAGCTCAAGAGGCTTTAAATCCGGGACAAGGAGTCAAGGAGTACAAGACCAGGAAGGGGTCACAGAAGAACAAAGCAGGAAAGGTGAAGATCAAGGATAGAGCCCTAGTCGGGATAACCCGAAGAATCCCCCATCCACATCAAGCAGGATACTTACCGGGGGGCATCTACCTATGGTTGAAATGGGGTTGGCGCAATTTACCCCATCCAAGCAGTACGACATTGCATGCCTGGAAGATATACGCTTCGATCCCAAGAAGAAGTCAATCACGTGGAGAACTGAAAAGACTCTGAGGATGGGAGACCAACCACCGATCACCACAGTGACAGAAATAACAGTAGTAAAAAATGTAGAGGATAATCTGAAGCAAATGGATTCCATGGGCATTGCATCTGCATATGCAAATGCTCATAACATTGATAAGCTCACAGAAACCATTAAGCAGTATAAAGGTAAAATGGCCGAGATGAAGGAGGTCCTGAGGAAGGAAGAAAAAGTTTGCAGAGAGTCAAAAAAAAAATGAAGCTACTTTTTTCGGATTATGAAAAACTTCAGCAAGAATATCAAATTCTAGAAGAAGAACGAGATACTTTGACGCTGTCAAACATGAACCTTAGCAAGGAGAAAAGGGAGCTGGAAAACAGAGTTGCAGAGATGGAAGTACAGAGGACTACAACTGATCAGCGAGCAGAACAATATGAAGCTCAAGTAGCAGGATTAGAGGCTCAGAAGAGTTCTTTGGAGGTGTTGTTGAAGGAAGCAAATGAACAAAGGACAAATATAGCACCTCTGACAAAGCATGCTCTTTTTCTCAGAAATAAAATCTATCAGATCCAAGTTCAGATTGTCGGAGAAGTCTTCAAAGTTAAACAAATAGAAGATAGATTGCAAGAAATATCGACCATAGCTACAGAGTTTAAAGACAAAACTCAGGATGTTGTAGAGGTCCTTCAAGGATGATTGGCATGGTTGGAAACAACTAAGGAGCTTCCGGAAGATGCACCAGTCAAAGCTCCAGAAAGATTACAGCTGGAATACGAGTTGATAGGTTTCAACAATAGAGCTGCTGAGAAATTGATAGGGGCAATTCAGAAGACAGTAGATAAATGCAAGGAGTTTTCTAATAAGGTACTCACGACCTATAATAGATGTCAGACATCATCTAAGAAGAGGCTGGACGAGCTTCCACCTTATGAAGAGCATTTGCAGCAACTACATGCTAAATTTCAGGAAGATGAGCTTAGCATATAGTTGATCAAGAACTTAGATGAAAGGGTGATTAAAAATGTGATTGCTCAAGCTGCAATTAGTAACTTCCTTTTAGAGGATCAATTTCGACTACTCCAACAAGGATGGCTGACATAAGGGTTCAGGCTTCCAAGCATGAACTCACTGTCAGATTTTTGGAGCCAGCTGAGTTTGAGATAATTGCTTCAGATGCTAAGGCATGGAAGCAATTCATTGTTGGGTTAAATGGGTCCACTTAAAGTATTTTGTCTCTTGTACACATGGAAATATATTTGTAGTAATCTTATATTTATCTCTTAATTAGTGAATGTGCTAAAGGACAAAACCCTTTTGTAACCGAAGAAGCCCAAGGGGCAAAAAGACCAAGAGCTTTTTTTGAGATGTATAAATATAGGTGAAGTCAAGTAGGAATGGGCTTTTCTAGCTTGTTCATGTGAAATACTTATTGTAAGAGGAACTATTCTTGATTATAATAAAGATGATAGAATTTTATGTTGGAGAAGGAGCTATTGAGTTTCAAATGCATGTTGTGTGGATGGCTAGATAGAACTATTTCTGTGTTGGCTAGCTATGCAAATTAGTTAGATTGTTCTAAGTCTAAACTATTTCTTAGTAGTGAATGATTTCATTTCCTTGTTTTGAATCTTGTGCAGCAAATGAGTAATGAATGTTTAAATAAACAATGAGCTATCTCTATGTTAATCTTTCTGCTGTGTTTTGTGTATAATGAATTATATCAGCTATCTGTGAGATTCTGTGTGCATAAAATACAGTTCGTTACTCATACAAATAATCATCTTGTTCCCTAGGGATAGGTTAACCAGAATTAGCTTAGTGTATCGTAGCTGTTATTTGTTTTCTGTGATTTAGGAACAACGGAGGTAAGATGGGAGGTAAGAACCTACGCATAACATTGTGAAACCTTTGCTTCCTAATCATCTGCATTTAATTTAGGCACTTGCATATCGTTCTTACAACAATAATAAAACACACATAAACGGTGGATCGGGCCGCAACCAGTAAAATAGATTTAAACCGTTACTTAACTCTACGGTAGTCAGACCGTTAACCGGACGGATTCCCCATACCAAACAATAAGCGAGTTAATTGGGAGCGGTTATTGGGGAGAATCCCTACTGTCGGTACCTGGGATTTTCCAGGCATCAACACATTCAAATATTTTATCTTCTAGCAATGCGATTCCAAATGGTCATCTCAACCATAAAAGATACAATGCTAAGAAACCTTCTTTCATTTGGATCACGCACTTTGTTCAACATTTATAGTAATGGAAGGAAGATTGGGTTTAAGATACTTATAATATGTTTTGTTTCTCTTGGATGACTTCTTCATGGGACCTTGCTTTTGTTGCACCACTACAGATTTGTTCTTTGTATTTGCAAAAATGACACCAATTTGCAAGAGCTTAACCTTCTCGTGTTGATTGCTCACATGATGATTCAAAACTAAGTTTATTATAAGTAGTTCCAAATGTTTCTTTAGTGGAGTAAAAAACATTAACCAAAACAAAAATATGGTTCAACAAGTTTAGAAAGTATGACAAGTATCATTTGCTCATCAAGCTTCTTCATCTACAAGCAAAAGTATCAAAGTCTTAAACTTCGGTATGTAGTCTTCAATGCGATTAAATTAGGAGATCCAACCCAATAAGCTCATTCTTTACTGATTATCGTGCTCAACTCTTTATAATCTGGACATATATGACATGCACCTTCCTTTTTGTAAACTAACACCCTCACTTTTCAAATTGACAATGGTTTCCCACTACCTTGATATCCACAACTGACTAGACTTGACAAGTCACAATCTACAAGCAAAAGTATCAAAACCTTAAACTACATGTAGTCTTCAATGCAACTAAAATTAGAAGGATCCAAGCCAATAATCTCATTCTTGAGTTGGTGAGCCCAGATCTCGCTTTTTTTAACCAAATAAGCACTCAAATTTTGTTTAGGTTCATGAGGAGTTTCAATCCCTCGAACATGAAAATTTGTACAGAAAATTACATGCCAACAAGTCCACGAGCTTCATCATTTTTGTTGTCCCACTTGGTTTTCTTAATGGGATCCAATGGCACAATTTTTGTTCCCAAAGTGATTATGTAGATTCCCCTACTTCATAATAGGGCTTCCATGTAGGATTCCCATTAGTAATTGTTAGTAGTTAAGCTGATCTCATTTAGTTTTTCCACAGTGATAAACATAAATCATATGGATAGAAAAACAAAAACTAATTTTATTATTGCAAAGTAGTAAAAATAAATGTAATTTGACTAACAAACAACATTAGTTTTTGTTTTCACCATATCACCAAATATACCTTTTATAAGTTACAAAAATGAGGAGTAACCATGGGTTTGCTAATAGAACTAAAAATATCAAAGACTTGAGATTGAAGTCTATAGAAACCAATTGTCTAGTGTGTTGAGCATGAAAACCTACACACTCCAAAAAATCACATTGAAAATGGATTCAAGTTGAGAAATTCATCACTATTTAAAGTCACCTTTGGAAACTAAAATGCCAATGAGAAGGATCCTCCAAACTGTCAATGGGGCATTTTGACTATACAAATTGATTGTGTAAGTGATAACATGGCACAATGTTGTTGACATGGTAGATGACATGACTAATCCACATGGCGATCTCAATGTGGTACTATAACGTTACATATGGCCACATAATAATATGTTTGTGTGGACCTCTTGAGTCTGCATGTGGAACAAGAGTAAAACTACACACTCTAAAAAATCACAGTGTAAATGGATTCAAGATGAGAAATATATCACTATTTAAGGTCACCTTTGGAAACTAAAATGTCAATGGAGAAGGATCCACCAAAATGTCAATAAGACATTTTGACTATACAATTTGATTGTGTAAGTGATAACATGGCACACTGTTGTTGACATTGTAGATGGCATGAATAATCCACATGGAAATGTCGATGTGGTATTATAATGTTACATACGACCACATAATAATATGTTTGGGTGGATCTCTTGAGTTCGCAGATGGAACACGAGTACACATGGTGATGAAGGGCCACATGTTGGAGTGGGGGAAGGGGTTCTAGTGTACTTGTAATTGTCAAAATGTCACGTTTACAATGTAATATACAAAGTAGGGGTAATTCCCTCTTGACACACACTTTGAGGTAGAGGGAGGGAAAACCCATTTACAAAGGACTACACTAAATGGATGGAATTGTCCTCAAGGTTGAGAGCCAGAGGATAGGTGGTTGTTGGTGGAAACCAATAGAGGATTATGGCCCTAGGTAATGACCACAATTGAGATCCCATGGTAGAGGGTGTTGATTTATAAAGAGGGTCAATTGTGGGTGCTATAATGACAATGAGAGGAGCTTGTAGGTTAAGGTAAGAGAACCATGATGAAATCTCACATGCCAAGGATCATGAATTGAGGGTGTCAAGCAAGAGAACCATGATGAAATCTCACATGCCAAGGATCATGAATTGAGGGTGTCAAGCCAAAGAATAGAAAAGGGCATCAACAAATCAATTGGAAACACTAGAGGAATACTTGTGAGCTTGAGAAATAGATCAAATTCCTTTGCAAAGTGTTTCATAAAAAAACCCATGAAACAAGTTAGAGAAAAACAAGAACACATCATGATAATGTTGAATAAAGACTTTATAAAACAAAAGTTTTACTACTTTCAAAACTAACAATCACAACTTGTAGAAGGAAAATTTCGAGGTATTAGGAAAATAAAGGCAGTTTTTTATTAAATGAAAGACAAACACAATTAAAATGCACCTTTAGGGATCAATGGAATGACCACATTTTCTCTAAAATTCTTAGATTTTAATGAAACAAAACACAACCTTGTATCTTCAAGAGATGATATTCTGTAGGTATGGTTTCAGATACAAAAAGAATGTATTAGAAGCTTTTCACACAATCAATATTGTTACCTGGATTGATTGTGTAAATGAACAACACATCCTTAATATGCACTTGTAAATATTTCATAGTTTTCGTAATCTACCTTGATCTCACTCAAACTAGAAGCTAAATTTCATGAGTGCTCTCATACCATGCTAGAAATCAAGAAGTGGAAAATCATAGGGTCGAACACCTGATAGAAATAATTTGCGGTGACATAGAGCAAAGATAAAGACAACACAATTTAATTGGTAAAATCCTTTGAGGGGAAGGCATCTACAAAGCAACTGAAAAATTATATTTCTACTCAAATAAATTATATCTAGTACACTCTCACTTTATCATCTCATGGACTTTGGACAAATGAACCTCCATGATCATGGATCAATGAGGTGAAAAGACACAAATCAAGCTTTCTAATATTTACATAAGTAGGTTGTTGAATCATCTATGGACAATATAATGGTGTTCAATGGATTATTAGAGGTTAAAAGCAAATTGAAAGCTCACATGATTAGTACATTAAACCAATTTGGTATTAGGTGATCCCCTAATGTATTATATTATAACACCACATGGTGATGAAGGAGTTGACCCCACTTACATTGTCTCAGCCTTGACTTATTTATGACAAGGAAATCCACATACCTAATCAACTCCATAAATCTCACCTAATATTTTCCCATTGTGAGCTTTCCCCAAGTCAAGAAGTGGATTGCGTTTGCCTATCTATGGTGATATATAGTAATATAACAAGTATTTCAGTAGAATTGCTCCCTAAACAATTCCCATGCAACTACATATGCAAAAGTCCTTATATATATTTCCACTTTCTCTAACCGTTGTGTGGCACTTTGCTTAAGATGGAAAATTATCAAACAAGCCTTTTGATTACTAGTTATATTTGAACCCAAAACACTTATGGACATTGATTAACCAAGATTTTATTAATTATATCTTAATAAAACCACTAAGCTCTGTGAACTTTCCCTTATACAAATCCTTGAGGAGAATGTTTGATTGGGATCTAGTAATATCATTTCCTTCATTCTTTATGGCACATGCACCCCTAATAGGGTTAGGTTGTGTTGAAACACCACTTACCCCATGCGGGATTTGTTATGCTTCTTGCTTCTTAGGATAGGGACCATGGTCACCCTTCTTCAATCAATAATAATTATGCATGCACCCCTAACAGGGTTAGGCTATGTTGAAACACCATTCACCCCATGTGGGATTTGTTATGCTTCTTGCTTCTTAGGATAGGACCCATGGTCACCCTTCTTCAATCCACAACAACAATTATGTATCCATAATCAATGGAGTTCATACACCATACATAATGGAATACCACAACTTGTTAAGCATGATGCAGGATTAAGTCAAAATTATTTGAATATGGATTTGATTGCAATGTGTAGAACCCTTGGATATGTAGCCATAATCCTACCATTTTTTTTTAATATGGTTGTCATACCAATGCTGACAACCAATGCATAGCACCCTCACCCATGTGGCAATAAAGTTGTAAAAAATACAACGATTCTTTTTGAAACAAGGCATAATAACTTTAAAATAAGGGTAGCAATACACAAACTAAGATAAGCAATTTCAATTTCATTTAATTATTCAAAACACATGACAAATATATAGTCATGTCTAAGGATTTTATGGTATTTATGGTATGCATACATGATCCTTGTGTGTTAGCAATCATTATTTTTACAAATGTTGGCATCTTTGTGCCTAGGTGGTAGATGATAAGCTCATTCACTTTGGTAATTTGGGTGTCAGTTGCATCATGCATTGTCACATGTCTCTTCCAAATCCCGCTAGACAACTAAACTAAGATGATAATATGTGGCTTCTTCAATGCACACTTCAATTGCAAAAATGGATGAGAGGATTTTAGGTTCTATGATTCAAAAATTGATGGGGACTCCAATGCTATTGTTGTGTGAAGGTGCAAGTTTCCATACCTTATGGAGGGTTCAAATAGAGGCTTATTATGATATTTATATATATAGAAAGGCCCCCACAACATTAAGGTTGAGAGTTTATACTTGAATTTTACAGTGTGGATTGTTAATTTTATTGGAATAATGAATCATAGTTACACACATGCATATTTATTTTAATTTCACATTTGTATGGATATATTTATATTGTTTCAAAAGAAACATTTAGGAAAAATTATCGGTTACTTCCTTGCATTTCATGAATGATACTCAGTGTAAATTAATCAGAGCCTAACCTAGTAAGGACATTGAACGCAACATGCAACAAAGATATTTGGCTTGAGGGATAGACCTTGAAACCTCTTCCATGCATCTCAAAGCACTGAACCACTAATCGAGATAGACTATTATACTTATATATGTATACATGACATTTCTAAATTTCATTTATATGGAGTGTTTTATCATAAACTTAATCTATTTAGTCCTTTAATACATAATTTGTGCTTATCTTAGACTTAATCTATTCAATTATTTGAAAATTGGTTTAGAAATCTACATTTATTAATTATAAGAAAAAAACTTCTAATGTCTAGGTCTAAGGGTTAGCAAGATATGTTCTCAAGTGGACCTAATGATTTAGAAAATATGTTTATTCTTTGAAAGTCATAAATTAAAATTTGAAGGGTGGGCGGGGGGTGCCATATTGGGTAGAGGTATCCCTTGTCTCAGAAACAAAAGATTCTCATATGTTAATTTAATCTCTATCTACATTACGACCTTTAATTATATTATTATTATTATTATTATTATTTATAACTAAAATAGTGATAATTAGTACCAAAAACTTGCCATGGATGCACCATACAATGTAATAATACAAACAAATGAGGGCATTCTAGAAGTCACTCTTCCATAAGTTGTTTAAAATTCAAGAGTGAATTCTATAGAATGGATTGTTCTATCTTTCACAAAAATATAACATAAAAACTTACTAGTATAGATCCTTAAAAACTGGTCTATAATCAAAACAATCAAAACAATCAACTTCGTCCCTTCACTAGATGTGGGAGTAAATGATGTTGTTACATGTCCTTTCCATCAAACAAATGAATGAGTGGTTAAAATACCTAAGGAATTGGGTTGAATACATAACCCCCATTTTTTAACATATAACCTTCTTTAATCTTCGACGCTTGATTGACCAATCCATCAACTTTTTT
This sequence comes from Pseudotsuga menziesii, assembly GCA_001517045.1. Classification (NCBI taxonomy): domain Eukaryota; kingdom Viridiplantae; phylum Streptophyta; class Pinopsida; order Pinales; family Pinaceae; genus Pseudotsuga; species Pseudotsuga menziesii. The sequence continues at coordinate 487,065 of LPNX011077309.1, read as the reverse complement.
GATCTAGGCTCTTAGAAAGTGAAAGAATTGAACCTTTTTTAACACTTGAATTTACCTCTTTAGGCGTGTGATGATGCTCACAAGAGTGTCGTCTATTTGCAGAGTGTTGTTATTTTGGTGTTGACTAATGATCATGGAATTCCTGAAAACAAACACGGTCTTTATTTGGAAGCATTTGCCATCTTTACTCCTTGAAAAAGAGCATAATCCTCCACATGGTTCTTTGTTTCCATTCCTAACCCCCCATCAAAGTTGCCCTTTTGAGTTGCTTCATCCCTACACCTACCAACCCTCACTATAATAATATTTATCATTAAAAACTCTTAAATATACTTTATTCTTTTACTTTATGAAAGCAATTTTCCTATTTTCCTTTTAGAAAAATGTGTAAACGTTTTGTAGTTAATTTGTACTTATTTTCATATTTAAAAAACTATTCCTTCATGCATTTAACAATTTATGAGTAAACTTGGATGCATGCGACAGATGGCCTATGTCAAGAAATAGAAGTGATGGGACACCAGTCTCGCCCTTTACCACCTTTCCCATGCCATTAATATGACACGTGGTGGACATGTATGGAGGAGGGTGAACATGCAACGGGTGGATTTTATCGTATCGTGGCTATGTACGAGCTCGATTCTAGAGATAAGTGGTGGTCTAGAAATATGGCTGAAATTAAGACTTTGCATGACCCAAATGCATGGGTGATAGTGATGTATGATCTAGTGATTACTATCAGATGACCGAGGGTAAGCAAAGGACTGGGCATGATGACCCGAGATGGTCATTTCGTAGCTAGGACATTTTTAATAGACATTCAATGCCAGGGGTGATCCATGAAGGAAATTGTGTGAATTATTGGGAAGGAAAGGGTAATCAAAGTGGTTGATTGTAAATTCATATCTAGGACAACATAGGGCTTTTTAAGGCTCTTGTTCAAGTCATGGTATGACCGACGTCGAGGAGGGTTGGAAAATGTGCTTCCCACATGCCCCATGTTGGGAGAGAGTTGGTAGAGGTGAAGTAGGAGTTTTACAAAGATGTCCCTGGGATACCAAGCATTATCTAGAGCAGATGAAGCAAAAAATTGATAGGGTGAAGGATGAGCTAGAAGATAAGGAACCCCAAATGTAATGGGCTATGAAAATTTTAAATGCAAGTTCGTCTTGCTCATGGGAGACAACATGGAAATACTTCTCTCATGTATTGGAAGATGTAGATGTTGTTAGGGATGGCGCTGACATACGCTCTAGGAAGAGAGACGAAGGCTTAAGATCTAGCTGTAGAGGAGTCTGCTTGGACTGTGAACCAAATTCTGAAGATTCAAGCCACGCTAAGCAGCATTGTGGATGCCATCAAGGAGTTGGATAGGAGAATTAACAAGTTGGCTCAAGTTACCATTGGCAAGATGTTTGGGCCCAAGCCCACGGAGGGACCATCCCACAACCTGAACCTAGATCTGAATCCACATGTGGTAACTATCTCCAATGATGTTTAGTTTTCAGGATTTCAACCACTCATGTGTTTGGTTATACTTGTCTTAGACTATTAACGACTGATAGCAACTGGGGAAGAAATGTTTCATTTTTTTGTCTAACATTGATTTGAGATTGATTATGGTTTATTTTAGGACTAGTTATGGTTTGTTTTGAGTCTTCACTATTTGGCATGCCAGGTTTCCCATTGGGCTGGGTCTGCCTTAACATTTGATATTTTCTTTGTGCATGGTTGACATATCTATTTTCTCTTTTGAGTGTTTAATATTAAAAATATTAAAAAAAAACAATTTACGAGTAAGACTTATTCTCTTTTAAACTTAGATTTATATGTTTAAAAAGATATTTTGATATATTTTCAAATTGTATGAAAAGTAGAAAAGTACTTTGTGGCATAGATTTATCACATATGTGTCTGAAACCATCTAAATAATTTAACCAGCATCAATCCGTCTTAAACATAAATATATTAAGAACTTAGACTAATCAAATTTATGAAAATATAAATATTTTATTCTTTTAATATGAAGAAATTAATCAAATTGTACATTTAAGATTAAATGTTTAAAGTTTTTCATTTTAATGGATATTTTCAAACTCTCTCATTTTAATTGATTTCATATAGATATCCATTTTCATAATTGAAACAAAATATTAACATCAAAATTCAATATAAAATCAATTAAAAAAATGAGAATTTTTTTAGTCTTTATCATTAAAAACTCTAAATAGAATTTTTTTTAACTTCTATTTTAAAAAAATGGATATGTAAGAATATATGTAAGAATATATGTTTCATAATTAGTAATAATATGGTAAAACTTCTTATTAGGTTTTAGTTTTGAAAATAAACACTCCATCAATTATCTTAGATTTTGAAAAAAAAAACTTAAAACAATAATGAAATGCCAATATAATAATAAAAGTAAATAAATTTAGTAAGTTATTTAGAAACAAATAATTTGAATAGTAATATTATATTTTAAACATAAAAAATATAAAATAACAAATGGATATTAATAAAATATATAATATAGTTAATTTGATTTTAAAAAAATTAAATTAGTAATTAATATTAAAAATAGTTTTTATTTAAAAATAAGGGAGAGGGGTTAAATGTTTGAAATGGAATAGTAATACCAATAATAATAATATATTTTAAATGAAATATAAGAAATAATGGATTTTTAGATGGTGGGGGAGTTTAAGTTGGGAAAACGGCTTTGCTTAACTTTAATTCGAACATATAAATCTTCATCAAATATGAAGAGTAGGATGATTTTGATCCACATGGCTGATGAGGAAGAAGGCAACATAGATGCCACCTAAAGCATTTTAAGAACATATTAGAAACTTTTTTAATGAAGAAAAGATTATAGTTGATATTTATTGATAAGTGAATTAAATTATACATTGACTTTATTGACTGTTGATAAAACTAGCATAGATCCATTTTAAACCCAGAGCTATCAAACATTAAGATGGATCCAATTTGTTGAGGTGTACATTTTTTTACCATTTGGATCCCTCTCAGTACTTGATAGATCTGAGTTTAAAATGGATCTATGCTAGTTTAATTTTTTATTTATTTTTATTTAAGCCTATATGTAATTTATATTTTATTTTTTTAGTATTTTTAATTATGTTGGGTAGCATAAAGTGACTAACGTGACAGGATCTCCCCCATACTAGGTTGGAGAGCACCTCGCTTCTCTCGATGTAAAAAAATTTCCCCACAAAAGCAAAAAAACTGCACAAAGAACATAACATACATAAAACTGAAAGAAACAGTAAAGCTTTTTTCAAATCGAAATAAAGAAACTTCCCAACGGCCATTGATCGAAAACGGACATTAAGTAGCATAAAAGAGAAACAATCCATAGAAAATCAAAGACTCATCACTTCATTCTTAAAAAAAAACATCCTCCATGGGACCAAAGCACACTTAGAGAGGAGAATAACTTATGGAACAATGGCTTCATAAAAGTATTGGTAATGTTGCAGTGGCAACGCCTCAAAAGGCCTGTCAAGCTCCCTCGCGGTGCAACAGCATTTCTTTTGTCCAACCCAAGCAGAAATCTCTGGCAAGCCAACTTTTGTAACAGACAAGCATGTTCTCGCGTTGCAATGGCATGAATACTTTCAATCTACAACTGGCGATGGTATGTCTGAAGCGTTCTTGGAACCAAGCGTAAAAAAACTTTCCCCATACTAGGTTAGAGCCAAGCATAAAAAAAACTTTCTCCATACTAAGCTAGAGAGCATCTCGCTTCTCTCGGTGTAAAAAACTTTTCCCATAAAAAGAAAAAACTGCAGAAAAACATAACATACAGAAAACTGAAAAAAACAATAAGACTTTTTTCAAATCAAAACAAAGAAACTACCAACAAAGGAGGCCATTGATAAAAAATGGACATTAAGTAGCATAAAAGAGAAACGATCCATAGAAAATCAAAGACTCATCACTCCATTCTTCAAAAAAAAAGAACATCCTCCATGGGACCAAAGCACACTTAGAGAGGAGAATAACTTATGGAACAATGGCTTCATAAAAGTATTGGTAATATTGCAGTGGCAACGCCTCAAAAGGCCTGTCAAGCTCCCTCGCGGTGCATAAGCATTTCTTTTGTCCAACCCAAGCAGAAATCTCTGGCAAGCCAACTTTTGTAATAGACAAGCATGTTCTCGCGTTGCAATGGCATGGATCACTTCCAATCTACAACTGGCGATGGTATATCTGAAGCGTTCTTGGAACCAAGTGCAGACATCATCCCAGGCTTACTAATTGCCACACAATCCTCATTACCATATTCCCTACAGTAGTCTGAACCGAAGATCCAAACTGAAGAGCTAGCCAAACAAAGATCCTGAATTCAACACAATAGTGTAGATCGTAAGCGTCGAGCGATAAAGAAAAAAGATGATAAGCTTAGTCTTACGATCGACGACAACATTGGGGTGTCCAAAATAATGGACTTTCTAGGCCTAACTCTTTTGGGATGCTTCTATGGTGTTTGGTAGAGGATGTATGGGTGCCACTATTATCCTACAACCCTAATATCTACATCTTTACATATTTTCTAGCAGCTAGATGGGGTTCAAATTTTGAAATTAAGCTGTTGGAGTCATAATTTTACAAGGAAAATTGTCGTAGAATTCAAGTTGGTTGTTTCTTAAACTATGGAATCTTTGTTTCAATCCTTGACAAGAGATTCCAAAGGGTCACCCCATCTAGGTTAATCTCCTAGGACTCCCAGCTAAGTTCTAGAATGATGAAATTCTCTCGAATTTTAATGATTGATCCCTCTTACAAATATATCTCTACCTGAAGCCTTGCAAAAATATCAAACTTAATCAGTCTAATGGGCGTTCTTGTTGAAAGTGTTGAAATTATTATAGGAGAATGGTCGCACATCCAATATCTGGACAACTACAACGTGTCGTTTCATTGTAGTTGTTGTCTCAATGGGGCCATCTGATGAAGTATTGCATTGAAAGATTCCAACAATGCATATGGAAGAAGGTAGATGATGGTTTGCTCGAGATGAAGGCTTCATCCTCCTCGAAATCCTTGAAGCTTCTAGGATTTAATAAGGTTGTTGGAGGTCCATTTCCAATGTCTAGTGAGCTTTCCCTAATGTTACAATTGACCGAGGGTGAGTCTCAGTTAAAATAAGGAGTATCGACAAACAATGAACTATTCATTTCCAAGGAACTTTCAGTAATAGGGTTCACTCTATCGAAAGTTGATTACCCATGGAGCCCCAAAAGCTATAATTAGGCATTGGTATCCTCATCCTTGTCCTCAATTCAAGAATAATAACTTCCCTATCCGTTGTATCCTACTCAGGGCTCCTCTCACCCCTTAAAGGGAGCTCTCTCCCTCGAGACAAGCAAGTTTCCAAAGGATCTAGGTTCCAGTGAGAATATAGCAGAAGGGTCGAAGGGCACAAAATCCTTTGTCACCCCCAAAGAGTTGGTGGTAAACCAAGAGGCTAAGCACATCCTCGGTCAAGATACATGCTCGCATGAAGGTATGATCTCTTCTTTCCTGTATTTCTCTAATGAATCCCCCTGATTTTTGAAAAGGTGGCAGAAAACGAGGTGGTCCCCTAAGGTGAAGGCAGATAGGGTATGTAGGGTACAAGTGTCGGACCTAGTCCAGAAGCTCCAACTAATGGAAAGTTAGTGTCATACCCAAAGGGTGATTCTTTCCTCTCGTCCAACCCAAGTCCTAAGAAAAAGAAATGCCCCTATAACAAAAGGAAAACCCTCATTGCATCCTGGATGACTATCGAGGTGTTTGGGGGGTGACTTATCACAAGACATTTCCCTCTCTAGTCTTGGTAGGACATATTTGATCAAACACACATAAACTAAAGCAGTAGAAGAAATAAAGAAGGGTACTCAAATGGCCCTCCCTTGAGGCCTTAAAGAGCACATGCTCACTTCTAAGTGTCCCCCATGAAGCTCCTAACTCTAAATGTCAAGGGTTTTGCTAGGCTTGACAAACACCAGGCCCTTCACTGCCTGGTGGAGAAAGAGAACCCAAATATTATCATCATTCAAGAGACTATGTGCAAAGGCTCTGTGGCTATCACTCATGCACAAAACAAATTGAAAGGATGGGAGCTCCTTGTAATAGACTCAACATGTCTATTTGGTGGTTTATTAACTAGAATGTAAATTTGAGTCTTTCACCTACTAAATAGCTACTCAATTCCAGGAGGGCTCTTGGTCCAATTGCAAGCTCCCCATAATCTCCTACCCATCTCCATTCTTAACATATATGGACTATATATGCAAAAAGAGGATTTCATTCTCTCTATAAATGTAGTATGGGGTTCCTCGTTAAGGTCGGATCTTATCGCCGACTTTATGTGTCATAGGATCAAATTCTAGAATGTCATTAATATTGCCTTGATAGTTCTCAAGCCCACATGGTGGAATAAAAAAGCTGGGAATGCGGCCTTAGCCAAGTGACTGGATCAATTCTTGATCTAAGAATCTATCACCAATCTCACCCTTCTCTACATGTCACGAGTCTCCATTGGGGGAGGCTCTGATCATCAACCAATGATTCTCCTCCTTGATCCGAGTGAAAACAAATTGCAAACCTCCTTTAAGTTCAATCCCTCTTGGAATGGGGAGGAGGAATTCAGAAATTTGGTTACAATGATATGGAATAACTTCAATGCTCACTTAGGTCTAAGCCCCAACCAACAATTTCAAAATTCCCTCAAAATTTTCAAAACACCAATTCAAGCTTGGGCTGGGCATTGGTTCAAGGAGAAGGATAAGAACATCACTGATACTAAGTCATGGATTTAAGTCCTACTTGACCCACACTTGACCCCTCTCAAGAACCTCTTTCATAGGAGACCCTCTCACACATCAAAGTTCTAGAATTCTGAAAAGCCAGATTGCTTCAAGATAGAAAAGTAGATTGGAGAATGAAGAGTTGAACAACTTCGTTGGATCTCAATGATGACAACACTTCCTATTTTCACAAAGTATCAAATCATAGTAATAATAGCAACACCATTTGGGAATTGCAAGGTCTAGATGGAGTTCTCATGTGAGGTTTCTCAAATCTTGTTGCATTAGGAGTTCAACACTTTACAAACATTTTTTCTGAAGAGCTATAGGTCAACATTGTGGAGGTGGTTAGAACTTGCACTGTTTTTCCAAGGATGATACCCCTAGAAGCCAATTAGTTTTTTCTGATCTTGTTACCATGGTTGAACTGTAAAGCGTTATAGACAAATTTAGGAAAGATAGAATTTTAGGCCTCGATGGTTGGACCATCGAATTATTCCAGGGTTATTTGAGTTAATGGATGAGGACATCCTCCGAGTGGTGGAAGAGGTTAAGAAAACTTGGGAATTTTGTCATCCTTCAATGCAAAATTTCTTTCCCTTATCCCAAAATCTGACAAGCCCTCCAGCTTTGGGATTTTTGTCCAATCTCACTCTATAATACCATTTATAAAATCATCTCCAAAACAATGGAAAAGAGGCTCAAACTAATTCTCTCCAAAGTCATCAGCCCATAACAATTCACATTCCTAAAAGGAAGATAAATTTAGGAGGTTATAGGTGCATCTTAGGAATGTCTTCACAGTTTGAAAGTTTAGAAGCTCCCTTGCACGATCATCAAATTAGATATGTCAAAGGTCTTTGAGCAAGTAGGTTGGTTATATTTGTGGTTTCTCTTGATTCAGATAGGATTCAGTTTGGAATGTAAATTGGATTATGGGGTACCTACCCTTATTTCCTATTCTATTTTGATCAATGACTCAACATCCCCTTTCTTTACCCCCCCTTGAGGGATTCAACAGGGATGCTGCTACCCCCCTATCTTTTCTTGCTTGTAATAGAGGGGCTTAGTTGGTTGCTGCATGAAGCAAGAGCCTCAAACCACATTCAAGGTATGTCCTTTAGAGGTGACTTAAACGTCACCCATCTCCTCTTTGTGGATGACATTTTCTTATTTACTCATGGCACAATGCATCAAGGAAGAACCATCTCAGGTATCCTATAACTATTTGCGAAACAAGTGGCATGAAAATAAGTGAGGATAAATTGATATGCTACTTCCTAAATCTAGAAGCCCAAATCATCCTCTAGCATCAAAACCTCTTCTACTTATAAAGGGGAGAGCTCACTACAGGTCTAGAGTATCTCGACTTCAATCTAAAACTAAACTGTTAGAGTAAAATAACTGGAACTTGTTAATTGTCAGGATCAAAGACTAAAATCATCATTGGTGCAATAGGTGGCTCTCTCGAGTAAGACAATTCGTCCTTGTTAAATCAATTCTAGAATCCATCTCTGTGTTTTGGTGCTTCCTTACTAATATTTCAAAGAAAGTTAGCTCTAAAATCGAGACTTTGCAATCACTTCCTATGGAGATGTAAGGATACTATAGGCATCCATTAGACAAGATGGAAGTCTATCAATAAGCCAAAAACTGAAGGTGGATGGGGGATTAAATACAACCCTACTTTCAACATGGCATTAACAGCTAAGTTGATTTGGACCTTAATCACTAAAGACGTTCTCTGGTAAAATATCATTGAACGAAAATATTGGAACCATGTGGGATGATGAATTGGATCCATAGGGAGCCAAAGAGCTCTAAAGGCGGCTCACTTCACTAAAAATCCATGAATAATGCATTTTTTTTTATCATTGGTCATTTCCTCGCTTGGAAAGTGGAAATGGTGAGAAAAACCACATAAGAGAAGATGAGATCATTGGATGTGGAAGGAAGATTTTCCTCTCCCCTGCACTACTTTAGTTCCTAAGGGCACAAAATATTACCTATCTAACTCAAATAAAAGATGAGAACACCACTTCTATTTGGCACCAAGATGGTCTCAATACTCCAAGACTCAACATCCCAATCAACCATTGAGAAGAATTGAAAGCCTTTCTCCAAAGTTTGTGACGAGGCCATATTTGAATCAGAGAAGAGTTGGACACCTTGGCATGGATCAAAACCAAAGGAGGGGGAGTTTATACAGTCAAACAAGGATAACAATCTCAAGCCATGACTATAATGGAACTAGACTTGTGGTATAAGAACATTTGGAAAACTAAATCCCCTCTTAAATGCAAGATCTTTGTCTAGTTGTTGCTCTCTAGCAAAGTGATGACTTGGGAAAATCTCCAAAAAAGACCTTTTCAAGGGTCGAGTCAATGTATTCTCTGCAAATCCTTAGAGGAAAACTCCCTCCATCTCTTCCTTCAATGCCCCTACAACAAGCGAGTTTGGTTTGATTTGCAACTTGGATTCAAATTACAAAATCTCTCACAATATGGTGGGTGAATCCATGAAGATGGGTAATGTTTTTTGGTCAAAAGTGACAGTGAAAATACAATATTTTGCTCATTTATTAAATCGAAGCCCTAAAAACTCATCTATGCCTTGTGAAATACAACATGCAATAAAAAATCAAATTGTAAAGAATTATTTTGTCTTTTCAACAATATTTAAAAAAAATACTAATATCATTGTGTCAAAATTGCATTTAATGAAATGTTTGCCCTTATAAATTTTAGGAAAAGATAACAAGTGGCATGTGTGCAAGTAAAATAATTTAATGCTAAGTGTATAATTTAAAAAATAATATATATGAACATGATCTACATAGAATACATTGAGACATACATATGTATTTTTTAATTTATTTTGGAAAAATAACTTTTTATGAATTTTTTAAACTAACCCCTCAATATTTAAATCACATTTTGTACACATTTGTGTGTATGTAAATTTTATTTTACTACTTACGTAAATTGAAAAACCAAAAATATTATTTTGAAGAGGACATGTCAATGTAAGGTGTATATATATTTTAAACTTTTTGGTTGTGTACATTTTATAATGTTGATTTTTTTTTTGAGTTCCTCTGAAGTTGCGAACAACGCTTTTAAGTGTAAGTTTTAAAAGAAAATTAAAAAAATATATCATACGATCTCAAAAACATGTAAATTATATGTCAATGGATAGACAATTCATTGTTGAATCCACCAATATCAAGTATGTCACCTAAGGTGCAACTAATGATAAGGTTTATGCCTTTCAAAGAGGTTAGTAATTTAAAGAAACTAGAGTGTTGTTTTTAAGGGTCTAGATCGAAGTTTTAAAAATTCTCAATCAAAGGTTTGAGCAGTTTTTTAAATACCTCAATCGAGGGTTTACCGCGATTAAGAAAATACCTTGATTGACCTATTTAATCATAAAAAAAATTATAAAAAAATTAAATTCTATATAGAAAAATAGCTCGATTGAGTATTAAACCATTAACTCAATCAAGCTATTTAAGCTAATAGTTTTTTTTTTGATAGAAAATAAGATCCCTAAAAAACGAAACTATAATAATTTTATCCATATGCCAATATATTGGGAATGCAAAAAATAATCATTTGAGCTAATAACTTGTAACAAGATAATAATTTTTTTATAGGTTATATATGTTATATTAATTTTTTTATAAGTTAAAGTAAATAATTTTTTTATTGAGCTAATAAAAATAGTAAAAAAATAATTTGGGACATAAAAACAAAATAATAAATATAATTCATAACATCAAATATCATGGACTACCAAAAACATGAGCCATAAATCACTAGCAACAAACATGCATGTTAGTTACTAGTGATTCAGGGCCATGTTTTTGGTAACCTGTGGTAAATTTGCATATGATATTTGATGTCATAAATATAATTCATAACATCAAATATCATGGACTACCAAAAACATGAGCCATAAATCACTAGCAACAAACATGCATGTTAGTTACTAGTGATTCAGGGCCATGTTTTTGGTAACCTGTGGTAAATTTGCCTATGGTATTTGATGTCATGAATTATATTTATGATCTTTTTCCTATGTCCCAAAATTTGAATATTAATATCACCACCCAAAATACATGTCAATAAAGATAAGTAAAATAACCATCAACTACCAAATACAAATATAACTATTAGAAAAATAATAATAATTAGCAAAATATTTTTTTTATCATAACTAAAGTTTTTTTTGACAAAAATAAAAAATAAACTATTAGAAAAACTAAAAGTTCTTTTGGATTAGCTCGACTTAAAATTATTATAAAAATAATTTTTTACTATATGTTGACAAAAGCCTCTTAGCTTGATTGGGGGTTATTTAAATACTTATTGAGCTGTTGGAAAAGGCTCGATCGAGGGCTAGTATGAGCCCTTGGTTGAGCTTTTGAAATCTCAATCGAGGGATTAAATAACCCTCGATCAAGCTTGTGTTTCGGGAAATCCACACTCGTGTCTTTCCAAAAAGTGTTGCTCATCTTTATTGGAACACCCATTTGATATCTCCCAAAACCTAAACAAATGGTTTTCTCATCCATAATTAAAGGCTCTTCAATGTATCCTTTATTTAACTCTTTGGGGTATTTCACTTGCTAGAAACAAAACCATCTTTTTGGATGACTCAATCCCCTCCTTCCAATGAGTAGCACGCATCATGAGCCTATAGAATTACTTAAAAGATGACCAAGTCCCCCTAGGCCATCGTGTGAATGGGGATTGGATGATAGGTAAAGACAAGGCATGAGAATTCTTCAATGGAGCCTGTCAGGGACATGATCATGTCCAAGGAGTTGGAGGAATCATATTTTTTTTAGGATAGACACCTCTCCTTCTCTGGTCATTCTCTCTAAGGATTTAACAATGAAGTCAAGTTCGATCGCAACCAGTTGGAGGACCTCGGGCTCTTGGAACTAGGAAGAACCTTAAATGGCATCTCTACAAGCTTCTCTAAATTTAACTTCCGGCATGTCTATAGAGAACACAATAGAAAATAAGACTAACTTTTAGAAGAAGATCTCTAAGGCACCTGGGCATGATGGCCATTACACAGGTAGGTGAGCATGGACCCAAAAGATTCCACATTTGGGGCATTTCCTGTTTTGTCGGGCTGTTTCAGTTTTTGCTGTCATACTCCACAGTTTTAAAATCCCTTCTGTACCATCCAAAAAAGTGATAATTTTCCTCATTGTATAATCAGATCTTGTCCTTTATGTTGAAAACTAGTTCATAATCATCGTCATAGTTGCTTTTTATTGGTTATCTTAAGTTTGAAGAATGTATTTTTTACCATTAATAAAAATACTTTTTTTCCTTGGAAAAAAAGTATAAGAAACAATAATAAATATGATGTTATAAAAAATGAGAATAGACAAATATAATATTTTAATTAGGTTTTGTTATGGTGTATATATATATATATATATATATATATATATATATATGGCATCTCATTTGTTTTAATCACATCAAAATCTTCACATTATTTTTCTACCATAGAAATACTTTACCATGGTTTATGGATGATCGAAGTTATGTTAATTAGAAAGCTAGCAAGACTAACTCCATCAAGAAAGTAGAAAGAGACATCCCACATCTCACTCATGACCACTATATGTTGAAATTTTTATGTTGACAAAAGCCTCTTAGCTTGATCGAGGGTTATTTAAATACTTATTGAGTTGTTGGAAAAAGCTCGATCGAGGGCTAGTATGAGCCCTTGGTTGAGCTTTTGAAATCTCAATCGAGGGATTAAATAACCCTCGATCGAGCTTGTGTTTCAAGAAATCCACACTTGTGTCTTTCCAAAAAGTGTTGCCCATCTTTATTGGAACACCCATTTGATATCTCCCAAACCTAAAAAAATGGTTTTCTCATCCATAATTAAAGGCTCTTCGATGTATCCTTTATTTAACTCTTTGGGGTATTTCACTTGCTAGAAACGAAACCATCTTTTGGGATGACTCAATCCCCTCCTTCCAATGAGTAGCATGCGTCATGATCCTATAGAATTACTTAAAAGATGACCAAGCCCCCCTGGGCTGTCGTGTGAATGGGGATTGGATGATAGATAAAGACAAGGCATGAGAATTCTTCAATGGAGCATGTCAGGGACATGATCATGTCCAAGGAGTTGGAGGAATCATATTTTTTTTAGGATAGACAGCTCTCATTCTCTGGTCATTCTCTCTAAGGATCTAACAATGAATTCAAGTTCGGTTGCAACCAGTTGAAAGAACTCGGGCTCTTGGAACTAGGAAGAACCTTAAATGGCATCTCTACAAGCTTCTCTGAATTAAACTTCCGGTGTGTCTATAGAGAACGCAATAGCAAATAAGACTAACTTTTAGAAGGAGGTCTCTAAGGCACCTGGGCATGATGGCCACTACACAGGTAGGCGAGCATGGACCCAAAAGATTCCACATTTGGGGCATTTCCTGTTTTGTCGGGCTGTTTCAGTTTTTGCTGTCACACTCCACAATTTTATAATCTCTTTTGTACCATCCAAAAAAGTGATAATTTTCTTCATTGTATAATCAGATCTTGTCCTTTATGTTGAAAACTAGTTCATAATCATCATGATAGTCGCTTTTTATTGGTTACCTTAAGTTTGAAGAATGCATTTTTAGCCATTAATAAAAATACTTTTTTTCCTTGTAAAAAATATAAAAAACAATAATAAATATAATATTATAAAAAATGAAAATAGACAAATATAATATTTTAATTAAATGTTGTTAAGGTGTTTATATATCTCATTTGTTTTAATCACATCAAAATCTTCACACTATTTTTCTACCATAGAATACTTTACTGAAGTTATGTTAATTAAAAAGCCTAACAAAACTAACTCCATCAAGAAAGTAAAAAAGACATCCTAGACCTCACTCATAACCACTAAAACTAACCTTCAAAACTTAATTAAAATGTATTTTTATTCTCATTCCTATTTTCATAACTATATTTAATCATTTTTCTATATATTATTATTTACTATATTTTATATAAATATTTTTATTTTTATTTTTGTTAATAAAATTTCACGTGTAATCATTCAAACTAACCCAATGGATACCAAATTTTCATTACTTATAATCTTATTTATTTATTTTTATATAAAAAAATTATTATATTTTTACTTTATTAATATTCATTTATTATTTTACCAAATTCTCCCATCTTTAACAATATAATATTATTTTGGACAATGTCGAGTTTGACTATTAATTATTATGTACTTCTTTTCCTTTTTTAAATAAAACAATTTTTAATCCTTAACTTTTTAATAAGGAGATTAATTATATATATTTTTATTTGGTCAAATTCTCAATAGTTTTAATATAATATTATTCTTTAAAATTTATTCATTTTTATTAATATATTTAAATTCTCAATAGTTTTAATGTAATATTATGCTTTAAAACCTATTCATTTTTATTAATATTTTATATATTCAAACTAAAACATAGTATAAATTTATAAGTTCAACCATAATACTTGTGATCAAAGTTTATAATACTTTGATTAAGGTTAATACGATTAGTTTCCCATTCATAAATCATACATTACGAGCATTGGATTGGACTAATACTAATATAAAGTCATCCACCATCCCCACCGGACCAGTCAGTTGTTGACACAGGGAGGGGACTTCCCCCCCTTCTTTGGTTGGGCGAGCCTGGCCTAAGAAGTAGTACGAGTTCCTAAAGGAGTGTGTGCAATAAACCTGGGGGTTCCCGTCTCCCTCGAGTTATGCCCTGTTTCCCTCGGGAGTTCACCCCTTTGTTTGGCACCCCCCCTTACTTAGTGCCTCACCTAGCGAAGCCCTCTGTCCCGCTACTTAGTGCCCCGGCTCGCTTAACCGAATCCACTGATTTTTCGTGCTTAGAGCTTTTTATAAAATGTAGTAAAAAAAAATTTTAAATAAAAAAAATTAATATCACTACACTCTCTATAATCTATGTCTATTTTTTATTATCTAAATACATTATATTAATAAAAATAAGGATAATATAGTTTATATCAATTTCATTATCTAAATACATTAGATATCAATATAATGTAATATTGGGTTCATAGTATTATTTTTTAATTGTTCATATTTATATGATATAATAGAAAATAAAAATGATAATATAAGTCTTTAAAATTTATACTTATAATTAAGTATACTTGATAATTAAAGATATAATACAATTTAAGTTATATAATTAAAAATTATTTTAAAAAATAAAATCAAACTTAATTGACAATTTTATTATTACAATTCACTCTCAACTTATTGGTTGAAAAAACTTATTAAATATATTCATAAATATTAATGTATTTCTTGTTCAAACAAATTACAAATATCATAATTAATAAAGATTATTATATAAAATAAAAGAGAAAATCTTTGTATGTATGGCATTTAGAGGGACCTATCCTCATTTTTTATACTCACTGAAATTTAATTCATATTTATTTTAAACACTTTGACATGCATATTAATAAAAAATAAATATATTTAAAATTTTTATTATATATATATATATATATAAAACAAATGTAGATTAATCAAAGCAAGTATATTTAAAGATTTTATTTTAATCATTTTAACTATAAATATATATATATCATAAACATATCTTTATCACAAATATATCATAAACATACCTTTATAAAAAAAATATTTAAGAACTATATGTCATTAAAAAGATGTAAAGACACAATAGTCAACTTGATTCTTGTATGATATATTAAGGAAAATCTTCTCCATATAATCACTATATTATGAATCATACATATTTTCAAACACTTTGACATGCAAATTATCCAAAGCAAGTTTATTTAAAGATTTTGTTTTTTTTAAATCGTTTTGACTATGAATATATATATCATAATCACATTCTTAACACGGATATATTTAAAAGTATTGTAAAGATACAATAGTCAACAACATGATTCTTGTATAATATATTAAGGAAAATATTTTCAATAGCAGGAATACCATAAACATATCATAAATGAATTAGAAGGTATTGCATGTAATCCAACCTTGTTAAATAAGTTTAACTCATTTATATTAATGTTATAAAGTAAGATTGATTAATAATACCCTTTTCTCAAAAATTCTAAACATGCATCTACAAAACCTCCTCAAGAACCATACACTACAAGACCTCCTCTACAAGACATCCAAACATGCATCTACAAGACCTCCTCAAGAAACATACACTCCATAGTTAGCAACATCTTGTGGGATGCCTTAAGGAAACTTACAATCACTCACTATTGTGACCAATGAAGGATGCAGGTTCATTTGTGCCTGTGAATTTCAAATTAAAACCCTGCATTTATTTTTATATGCAACTATTAGGACTTGGGATTCTTGCTGTGAACAGAATTGCCCCAAACATGCCTAAATAATACTTCTACTAAAAGGTTCTATTCCTACATGTATTAGAGATCAAATCTTCAATTTTTGGATGTAAAAACTTAACTATATATTTATTTATTTTTGAATATTTTGGAAACTAAGAGGTAGTTTTGCTTAATTTTAGAAAGATATGACCTCTTTGTTGAAGGTTGAAGAAGCTCCTCTTGCTCCAAGTATTGGATATATGTTATAATCTTTGCATGTGGAATGCATCACCATATGATCCTTGTTGTCAAATCGTGTAATTTTCAGAAAATGTGTAATTTAATCTCAATTAAGGATTGAGAAATAATTTAATCCAGGTTAACAAATTAGGGTTTTGAATGGCGTGGAATGCATAAATATTGTATTGTGAATGGCTAAGAAAATATAATGAAAAAGTGAGAGGTGTGGCTCTAATTTTTGTTTGTTTTCCAAGTTAAGGGTTTCTAGGGTAAATCTCTATGTATTGTGTGCGTGTCATTGTTTAATCTTATTTTGCTTAATAATCTATATGCATTATTTCACTTCACAAGTTTAAAACTTACATATGGTAACATATCTCGATTATTGGCTTTAGGGGGGCGACTTTGTTGCTAAGGGTTTAATTCATTTGATACAACAAGTTTATCTTGGGTCTATGATAAACCTTGGTTTGATGGGAGATTTTTAGTGGTGATTCATGTGTTGAAAGAGAATGGTGAGAAGTCCTAGAATCAAGTTTGAGAAATTTAATGTTCATAACTTTGAGCTATGGAAGCTTGAAATGGAATATCTTCTCGTGTGTTGATAACAGTGGGTTGTTGTGGATCCGAGTGTTAGGATTATTAATCCTTCCTTGTCCAATTTGGTCATATGTCTAAATTAGGAGTCATGTCTAAATCGAGATTCCTTCCNCCACTTGGCCTAATTGGGGCACATGTTCCAGTTACTAAAGTGTGGGGAACACTAATTGAGGCCTACTGCCACTGATTGCACTTGTATGCATCAGTTTAGCAGCCTCCTAGACCAATCCCTACAATTTAGGAGCCAATGGGAGCGCTGATACCAACCCAGGTAAGTTGAGTTGAGTTGGTGACTAGTCAAGCTAAGGTAGGAGTCAGTTACATTCATTTCTAGTCCTCTACATTCAGTTAGCGCTAGGTTTGCATGGCTACATGTAGGAGAGGCGCATTTCTCACCTACCACAGTCAGTTAGGCTTAGTTAACACTGAATTGGACACTTGAGTTGTGTTTTAGAACTCCGATGAACTCCGATAATGATTTAGACAAGGTCAAATAACCATTGAGTCCTTCGATAATGATTTAGACAAGGTCAAATAACCATTGAGTCCTTTGATAATGATTTAGACAAGGTCTTAGTCACCTACAGTCAAGTAGAGTCTAATCAATTTGAATTTCCTCATGTGGATTCGAATTGCATGTGGCTATTTAGCCATTGTATTACATTGTAATTAATTATCTAATTACTTTTGATTAATGATAGCATTCACAGCTGCAAGCCATTTGCACTGTTTCATTCTTCAAATCCCGAGTAAAATTGTGTGATCTATTTTGTGAGTTGTGTGTTGATCCATAGATCTATGTGCTCAATTTTAATACCAAGTACACAACCTGTGCACAACCTATTGTTATGGAAAAATAAGACTGGGATAAGCTAAAAACAAAGGTGAGAAGTGTGATCCACTACCTATTAGATTTAGTATTGTGAATGCCTATGGAGAAGACAACACAAAGAAGTCATGGAATATGTTAAGGAGTTTGTGTTGGTCAAAGTCCTTGATAAACAAATGGTATCTTTGAAATTAGAATTTCTATCATCTTATCATGGATGATAACGACTCAATGATGGATCATCTAAATGTCTTTAATACTTCGATAAGTCAATTTGTCTCTGTTGATACCAAGATGGGGGGAAGAAGATAAATGTATTACATATTGTGTTCTTTGCCAGACTATTGGGACAATATGCTTGTAGCAATTGGTAATGGTACTCAAACCACATTAAAAATTGAGGATATAGTGGCATCCTTGTATAAGAGAAAATGAGGTGGAAAACCATGGATAGTCAGAGCATAGATTCCTTTTCTGTGAGAGGTCGTCCTGAATTAATAAATAGAAATAAGTCTTAAGGGGGGTAGGGGGGGTATCTAAACCTAAAGGTAGATCTAAATCTCCAGGAAAATCTTTAAGGAAATGCTAGAAATGTGGTAAAGTTGTGCATTATAAGAAGGATTACATATCTAAAAATATTGATAAAGGGAAGGGATTTAATGATGCCCCTTATTCAGAGGTGAAGACCTCCTCAAAAGGAGGGGATGTGTACTTGGATTCTACAAGTACCCATTCATATCATCGTGTATGGTTGTTGAAAGCTAGGCTTTCACATCACATTCATGCATGCAGTAAACACTCATACACAACCATCAAAGACAAGTACTCTGGGAAGGGACGTCTAATCCACCTTTGTATTCATATTTGATGGTTATTTATACATTACGATAGAGGTTGGAGCGGTTGTACCCGCTCCAACTACTCATTTGTTAGTATCTATGTAATTATACAATTATGATGACATTTAAGAGGTCAAGTGGCCCCCTCTACATCTACCCCACAAACAAAATGTTTCTTCGTCCCGAAGAGAACAAAGAAATATGCATCAACATCCCAGGTCTCTGCTACTGCTGAAGTAGTCCTCACCGTGCATCAACCATGCATATCGATCTGCATAGGTAACTCAGCCGCAACAACTGCCAGATTGATAGGAAAACACACGTGTACAAGGTTCTACTGTGACTGGTTACTCTTCAGCCTCCATCTTCAATCTGGCAGTAGTCCATTGAAGTCTCATCCTCTCACAACGACGAGCAACCATCTTCTTCCGCAACGAGGTATTTTGGTTTAAAGCCTCACCCTAACTCATCTGACCGGCATCTCCATCAGTTCAGGCATGCAGGGCCTTTTGGATCTTCGACTTTCTATGCCATTTCTCTGTCTTTTGGCTTTTCGAGGTCACGACCAAGGAACTTTCAGCATTTCCATATTGAGGGGTTTAAGCACGTTGTCATCATGTCTCGTTGAAGTGCTTTGTTGTGTAGGTGAATGATATTTGCTTGAATGTGTTTGTCATCTTTTAAAATACCTGCAAGATTGTGTGATGCATGCTCGTGTGTATGATGATCAACTACTTTGGACTAACTCAAACTTATCTTACAATAGTCGACTAGATACCGAATTCATTACAAAAGTGAGGAGATCGCTTGCCTTTAAGAAAGACCCACGTTTAATCTCCTCGACTCGGACAACATAAAATATTTTAATGAACGAACATTAAAATCAACTTATAGTCGTTTGCAAGAGACCAACTTGATATAAAGTGGAGGGGATCGCTTGCCTCTATTGAGACTCACGTTTAACCCCCTCGAAATTCATCAACCATTTGAAACCCTATCAACTCAATTTAATATTTTCAACTATGTAATAACTGACCAAGATGTAGACACCAACAAATGATTTCGAATACCATCATGGACACAAGTCATATCACCGACTGATGACCTCGACTACCATCGACCAAACCTATGAATTGTGTCGACCAAAAACCATTACAACCAGACTATATTATAATGAATATATAATTTGGCAACAAAAGTAAAATAGAGGAAACCTTCATACTGTAGGTCACCGAAATGTTAGGGGCAACCACTCTAGGTCGGCTGCTGATTGGCTCGACTGAAAGCTTTAGACGAACTATAATTCATCCTTAAGTCGACCGCTTAAAGAACATAAGAATGGACTTAGATCACGATGATGTAAAGGTGCCAGGCGGCTAAAATAATAATTTTCTCCCAAAATGCAGTCGACAAATAGCTGATAAACAATAAGCACATTAGACGCCTGCTCCAGGCGATATGGTCGAATGACTTCTTTTTGTTGGTTGTCGGTCGACTAGACTGGTCGATGGATCAATTGGTATTTTTCAAAACTTGTCGGGCTGCTAGTCAACTACAGATATTATATGAGGTGTGCATTAAAATTAGGCCACTGCATGGAGAAAATAAAGCTATGGATGATCACTTCACCTTCATGATCATGAGTGAACTCTCCATCGATAGATAAGAACATGGTGAATTGACGACCATTGGTTTAAATTTAATACCATCGGATAATTGTTGCAGTCTTCCACTAGCGTGCTTCCTTTAATCAACAATTTGACATGCAACCATATATAATGCTTTAAGACAATATCAAATAGAACGTGCTTCTGGTCGGTTGCTTTCTTCGACTAGAGTTGTCGACAGGTCCAATATTAGTCAATGGTTTCTTAATATTTGTCGATAATAATATTGAAGTCGATAGCGATGTCAAACATACAAAAAATTGTGTCCATTCTTTAAGCAGCGAAGTGGCATAAGTGGACGACTAATTGGCATTGGTGTCAATTGATATTCTGGATGGTTTTGGCCGCTCATGTGGTAAGTACGTCATCCTATCGACCGGTCCATTGCAAAAATAATCTTTAGGCAACTGGCAGATAATTCTTTGTTTCACTAGTCAGCAGCAAAACCCAACTTGGAGAAGTTAATCTTCAACGACCTAGCATCAATTGGCCGCTTTCTCTTCTCTACGTGCTGGGAATTACTGCGATAAATTAATTTTGACAACTTCTCCGTTGTAGTCACGAATCAATATATATCCATCCCCCAATGGTCGACATGGTGACAATGAGCTGCTAATAGAGTTTAACATATATATATATACATATATATATATACATATACATATATACATATACATATACATATACATATACATATATATACATATACATATACATATACATATACATATATATATACATATACATATACATATACATATACATATACATATACATATACATATATGTATATGTATATGTATATGTATATGTATATGTATATGTATATGTATATGTATATGTATGTATGTATGTATGTATGTATGTATGTATGTATGTATATGTATATGTATATGTATATCCAAGATCACATCATGATAACCAGGAAATATAAATATTCAGGTTTTTACCATTTTGAATGCTTGTGGCAGTGATTCAGTAGTACCGTTTCGTAGTCCATCTTACAAACTAGCAATTTCCTCAATCTTTCACGTGACGTGGGTATGCAATTTGATTTATTTTTCTTCTATGCGTAGTCATATACTCAGTCCCAAAAGAGCAGGTATCTTGGATCCCATTCGCGCCAACAAGGGAGCTCTGTTGACGAATAGTTAGACATCGATGGACACTGACCGGTCAGTCGGTCGATGATTCGTCAATTGCAGAGGTCTACATGGCTCGGGGTCTTTTCCGGAGTCGAACTACCTCCCTTCGCTGAACAAACAATCCAGGGTTCTTTCGGTTGTACCACATGAATAGATATACACGGATATGGTGCTATCGATCAGGGTATTATTCAACTAGAAAATATTATGCACACGCAGGCCGTCTTTAATTTCATGGATGTTTGCAGGTTTTTCTTTATCTCACATTTCTTTTCAGGTTCGAACCATCCCCATTTGCTGCTGCTGTCACCCAGACCGAACAGAGAACGCCAATGGCGCCAATGTTGAAAGCTAGGCTTTCACATCACATTCATGCATGCAGTAAACGCTCATACACAGCCATCAAAGACAAGTACTTTGGGAAGGGACGTCCAATCCACCTTTGTATTCATATTTGATGCTTATTTATACGTTATGATAGAGGTTGGAGCGGTTGTACCCGCTCCAACTACTCATTTGTTAGTATCTATGTAATTATACAATTATGATGACATTTAAGAGGTCAAGTGGCCCCCTCTACAATGGTTGATTGGCTTAGATGTTTCATTTCATATGACTCCTCACAAGAAGTGGTTTTGTGAATATGAGAAGTACAATGCAGGTGTTGTTTTCTTAAGAGATGACTTGATGACTAGAATAATAAGGTGTGGAAGAGTTAGTTGTTCCTTAAGGATGAAAGGATTAGAACTCTCCCTAGGGTTTTGCACGTTCTAGAGTTGGCTATAAACTTGATATTCGTTAGTAAGATGAGCGATGCACATATAGATCATTTTTGGAAACGAAACATGCAAAATGGTTCGAGGAGTAATGGTCTTAATGAGGGGAGTCCATAATGGAACCATAAACAAGCTTTTGGGAAGTGATATCACCGATGGGTGTAACAATTTTGTTGTTTATGACTATGAAAATAAAGAAGACAAAACTCCTAATGTCTTTGGAGAAAAAACATTGCTACATAACAAAGAGAATTTTAGAGTTGATACACAATGATGCGCTTGGACATGTGTTTGATCCATCATTAGGTAAATTTGTGTATTATGTTTCATTTATAGATGATTTCTCAAGGAACATAGGGATTTATTCCCTCCGAAAGAAATATGAGACCTTGGATAAATATTAAGAGCTTAAGGCTCTCGTAGAGAATTAGAGAGAGAAGAAAAAAAAGGTGTTGAGGATAGATAATGGTGCAGTGTTTTGCGGAGAAGATTTTGAGAAATTCTTCTAAAAGTGTGGAATAACAACGCAAAATAGCACTCCATACACACTTCAACGAAACAAAGTTGCAGAAAAAATGAATATGGCGTTGATGGAAAATGCAAGGATAATGCTTAGTGGTGTTGGGATAGGAAATGAATACTAGGTAGAGGTAGTGGATATTGCATGTTACATGGTAAATAGACCATTCACATCAATATTGGTTGACAAAACTTCACATGAGGTATGGAGTGATAAGAAACCATTTCTTAAACATTTGTTTTGGGTGTCATCCTTATGTACATGTTCCAAAGGAAAAAGGAGTAAGTTGGATGATAAAGCTAAAAATGTATCTTTATTGGTTATAAAGATGGTGTGAAAGGTTTGTTTTAAACTTTTAAACCCAATAACTAAGAAGGATTTTTACAATTGGGATGTTGATTTTAGAGAGGTTAAATATTTTCCCAAACGGAAAGTCCTTCAAAGGGAAAATGAACTAGAGACAGAAGAATTTGAATTAGAGGGTGAATAATTTGACTCAATAGAAGAAGATGAAACAAAAGAAGAAGAACCTCATAATCATGTTATGAAGAGGTCATATCGGGAAAGAAGGAAACCATAAAGGTATTCCCCTCCCGATTTTCGTTCTTGTTTTCCTTTATCTATTACTGATGATGATCCTATAATTGTTAAGGAAGTAGTGGATTTAGAGGATGGTAAATTATAGAAGTAATCCATGATGGAAGAAATGTATACCTTGCATAAAAATGAAGCTTGAGATTTAGTTGAGTTGCCAGCTTGAAGAAAAACAGTTGGTAGGAAATGGTTGTTAAGAAGAATTTGAATGCATAGGTAATGTGGAGCAATACAAAGCCCACTTAGCTACAAATGGATATTCCCAAGTAGAGAGAGTTGATTTTGGTGAAATATTTTCTCCTGTTGCTAAATTAACTTGTATCAAATTCCTTTTGTCTACTTTTTCTACGTTTGATCTTGAAGTAGAGCAAATGGATGTGAAGACAACATTCCTTCATGGAGATCGTAAAGAAGAAATCTATATGAAACAACCAAAAGGTTTTATACTAAAGGGAATGAAACATATGATCAAAAACTAAAGAATTCCTTTGGTCTAAAGCAATATCCTAGGATGTGGCCCCCAAAAGTTTAACACATACATCCTTGGATCAGGTTTTGTTAGAAGCAAGGTTGATCTTTGTGTATATTGAAAGCAGGTTGGTGACCACTTCATTAAAATAGTGATGTATGTCGATGACATGTTGTTGATTGAAAATGACACGTCCCCTTGCCTCCGACAGGCAAGGAAGACGCGACTATATCATTAACTACCCGGGCTAACCGCCCATGAACATGTACAGGCATAGAAATTCATA